>BQNB010011355.1:0-37145 GCA_026074375.1 Tanacetum coccineum | reverse complement strand
ACCGTTAGTCCAAGGGATGTATCGTGTCCCAAAACATTGACGGAGGGATGTGTTTTGAACAATTATTTAACGAGGTACGTGAGACGGTTTTTTGACAAATCACAGGGATGATTTTTGTACGTCTCTCCTTATTTTAATATTTAATGGTACTAAGTAGCTTATTAGCTAATTAATAAGCCAAACATACTTATTTTGAGTTTATGAGACTCACGGCCTAATAAGGCCCAACAAGCCGTGGCTTATTGTGGACCTTGTTGTGGTCCGACTTATTTTCATGGTTTATGTTATAGCTTATTTTGATATGTAAGAACTTATATAGCTTAACGGCTTAAAAGATAAGCTAAGGATAGCTTATTTAGGGCTTATATGTAAGAACTTATATAGCTTAACGGCTTAAAAGATAAGCTAAGGATAGCTTATTTTGATATGCGTCGCACTTCCCATCTGACGTTGAAGAGTAAATGAAGACATAAATACTACTCCCTTAATACCCTAAGTATGCCGCACAAATTCTTTTGTGCGCCGCACTTCTCCAATAAACATTTAATTCCTCTCGCATTTAATTACCAAGTACGCCGCACATTTTGCTTTGTGCGCCGCACTTCGACCCTCACTCAACCTATAAATAGAGGACGAATTTCAATCCTTTTCATTCATCCCTTCATCCGTTTTTCAACTAATACACACAATTATCCCCCTTATGAAGTCCTAAACTCTTTTCAATCATTCTCCAAGTATAAACACCATATCCTTTGAAGAATCAAGATCAAATCACCAAGAACAACGAAGAACATCATACTAGTTTAATAATGAAGTTTGTTATGGAATCAAGATATGTTACGAACTCCTTAGCCATGAGAGGCTAAATCTCTCATGACTACTCGGTGATGTTATAATAATGAATAAGTGTTTGGTATGATCGTGATCTCTTTAATCTCAAGCTTATGTTGCAATCCTATTATATCCTATCTTATCGGTTTTGCTTATCAACTTAGATTATATAATCATATCGGTATAGGTCGAAATACCCGTTATGATCTATATGGTTTTAAAGATTTGTCTGTGATCTTTATCGTCTGTGTTGAAAAATCCACTTTCGTAAACAGATAAACAAAATAAGCTTTGATATAATAACTTAGTGGACTATTTGAGTGACACATTTAGTTTAGTCAACTAAATATAAGTCTTGAGTTAATCAAGTTAATTTGTGAAAATGTTTTCTGACGAGAAATCCTTTTTATAAGTTAAAGGTTCCATTTTCGAGGTCTTAATCATTTCCAACACTTATGAATTATTTTTAACTATCCGAGTAGTCATCTTTATTATCACTGGTAAAACAAAAGTTATTTTCAAAATTGTTAAAATGTGTTTGTGACTGAAGCATCGTGACTATTTCTGGAAATAAAGATTAGTGACTATTTTTCTGTCACTAAGTCGTCGCTAAACCGTCACTAATAGCACCTTTTTGTAAACCAATGTGACTATTTGAATGGTCATGAGATTGCCTATAAATATTGTCATCTTTCTGCGTTTTTTGATCATTTAAAACCAAAATAAACACATACAAAACCTTTGTTTATACCCGATTGCTATAAATAATAGTGCTATAAAACTATTATTTGTAGTGTCTTGAAAACCTCGATAACTCGGTAGTTCATCCAGATTATCACCACTTCGTGTAGTGTTGATAATTGCTACATACGTTGCTTCATTGTAACTTGGGAGGCAATTCGTCGGTAACCCAAAACACGATTGTTCGAAAGAATGATGGGGGCGAAATTGCTATAAGGATAGAGAGAACTCGCCTTGAAGTAACAAGTAGTAGTACAAAACACACTATCATAAAACCATCTTTATCAAACCCAAACACTAACAATCTTAAAGCAATTTCCGAATCAAGATGGCGTCCAAGAACCTGATGCAAATGTCAACTGACATAGTAAAGTTGGACCGTTTCGATGGTGGAAGTTTCAAGCGTTGGCAAAAGAAAATGCAATTTCTTTTAGCCACATTGAAAGTTGCATATGTCCTGACCAAGCCGTACCCCGAGGAATCCGAAGACGAAACCCTGGCTGCGTCCCGTGAGCGTCTCAAGTTTGAAAATGACGATTTCATTTGTCGTGGACATATCCTCAATGCTATGTCGGATCCGCTCTTCGACGTATATCAGAACTATTCCACGGCTAAGGAACTTTGGAATGCTCTCGAGGAACGTTACTTCACGGAAGACGCAACAAGTAAGAAATTTATTGTTTCCAAATTTAATTCTTACAAAATGGTAGATTCACGTCCAATAATGGACCAAATGTATGAACTTGAGCACATTCTTAGTATGTTTACACAAAACAACATGAACATGGATGAATCCATACAAGTGGCATCCATCATTGACAAACTCCCATCCACTTGGAAAGATGTTAAGAAAAATCTTAAACATCGTAAGGATGATTTATCCTTAAAAGACCTTGGCAAGCATCTTCTTATTGAAGAACAGTATCGTTTGGAAAACAAAACAAATGATGACACATCCAAGGTACACGTCGTGGAGGAAAAGGGAGAATCTTCCAAAGCTGGTGGAAAGAAACGTAGACACGATGATAAGGACAAAAAGAATAAAAAGGATGTCATCTGCTACAATTGCAAAAAACTGGGACATTTCAAGCGGGAATGCCGCGCCTTAAAAAAGAAACAGGATTGAGGAAATGACAACAAGAACAAAGATAATAACTTTGTTGCCATGATATCCGAAGCGTTCTCGCTCGAAGAAGAGAAATCTTGGTGGGTGGACTCTGGAGCCACTCGACACGTGTGCAACGACCAGACCATGTTCAAAACATATGAGCCTTCATACTCTATGCTCTACATGGGAAACCACTCAACTGCACAAGTGAAAGGAAAGGGTAAAATCGATTTGGTGTTCACTTCTGGTAACATCTTAACCCTTAATGATGTCCTCCATGTCCCAGATGTCCGTAACTTGTCTTCGAATCTGATAAGTTCATCCTCTCCAAAGGTGGCAAGTTCGTTGGCAAAGGCTATCACACCGGTGGAATGTTCAAATTGAACATTAAAGATGTTGTAAATAGTAGTGTGAATGATGTAAACATGACTGAAATAAGCGACGCTAATGATGCGTCTGCTGGTATTGTAACTAACAATGATGCTATCAATAAAATGCCTACTAGTTCTTATTACTTTAACTCTTCCTTATTATGGCATGCTAGATTAGGTCACGTTTATTTTAAACGCATGAGAAATATGGCTAATGCAAATCTAATTCCTAAGCTAAATTCTAAAAATGATAAATGTCAAACATGCATGCATACTAAGATTACTAGGCTACCTTTTCCTACAAGTCAAAGATCTTCTAAAATCTTAGAATTAGTGCATAGTGACGTATGTGACTTACATGCTACACCAACAATTGGTGGGAAAAAGTATTTTGCTACTTTTATCGATGATTACTCATGATATTGCTATGTCTATCTTTTACATTCAAAAGATGAAGTCCTTGAAAAATTTAGGATCTACAAAAGTGAAGTAGAACTCAAGTGTGATACTAGAATAAAATGTCTTCGGACTGATAGGGGTGGTGAATACTATGATCCTAGATATTTCCAATCTACGGGTATTGTTCACCAAGTTACAGCTCCGTATACACCACAACAGAATGGTATTGCGGAAAGAAAGAATCGCACTTTGATGGATATGGTTAACTCCATGATGTTATATTCTGGATTAAGTTCTGGATATTGGGGTGAAGCATTGCTTACAGCTTGTTACATACTTAACAGAGTACCAAGCAGGAGGAGTATTAAAACTCCATATGAGTTATGGAACTAAAGAACTCCAAAACTAGACTATCTTCGAATATGGGGATGTAGGGGCATTGTCCGACTCCCTGAGTCGAAGAAAAGAAAATTAGGAGACAAAGGCATTGAATGATATTTTAGGTTTTGCTCAAATAGCAAAGCCTATAGATTTATAGTTGTAGAAACAAATGATCTATTCGGTTAATACTATTATTGAATATAGAGATGCTGTTTGACATAAAATAGGTTCAAAACCTATCCCCAAGGCACATGGAAATTTTCTATGAACTTGTTTGTCTTTGAAATTCGCCATAACTTTACTAAAGGGTAATAATGATGATCTTTCTCGGTTCATCAACAAGTGAACCTAGAAGGACACTCTGTCACGAAGGCAAAGAACGTAACGTTCTTGGATTTGGGATGTATCTAGTTGGGGATGTAGGGGCATTGTCCGACTCCCTGAGTCGAAGAAAAGAAAATTAGGAGACAAAGGCATTGAATGCATATTTTTAGGTTATGCTCAAAATAGCAAAGCCTATAGATTTATAGTAGTAGAACCAAATGATCTAATTTCGGTTAATACTATTATTGAATCTAGAGATGCTCGCTTTGACGAAAATAGGTTCAAAACTATCCCCAAGGCACATGAAATCTCTAATGAAACTGTGTCTATAGAAATTCGCATAACTACTAAAGGGAATAATGATGATTCTTTCTCGGATCATCAACAAGTTGAACCTAGAAGGAGCACTCGTCAACGAAGGCAAAGAACCTTCGGTCCTGATTTTGAGATGTATCTAGTTGAAGGAGATAGAAAAGGTTTAATAAGGGAATATCTAATAATTTACAATTTGGATGAAGTCCCATAAACATACTCTGAAGCAATGAAATCTCACGATTCATTATTTTGGAAAGAAGCTGTGAATGATGAAATGGATTCCATCATAGGAAATAATACTTGGATTCTTGTAGATTCTTTGCAACATTAAGTGAATGAATTGGAATTTGCTTTGCATCAGGTGAGTTTTATAGTCCCACTTTTTACTTATATTTTGGGATGGAAATGATGCAAAACTGTTTTTGAATTATGAACCATGATATGTGTTTTTAAGTGTCGAACTATATGATTGCTATGTGATATGCATTGTGGTAAGACATGTGTATGTGAGGATGACATGACCTTGTATGAGACCCGAATGGACTTAGCTAGTCAAGTGGGTCAGTCTTGCGCAGAGATATTGTGGGACGGAAGGGTACGATCCACCCCAGATATATGTGAATTTATTTTGTGATAGAATAGCCAAGCATATATGTTCGTAAATGTTGTTTTTATTGATCGCGGTGTTATAAGTGAGTCTTAAACCTGTAACTCTCATCAACAATTATGTTGACGTTTTTAACATCATTTTCAGGTGAGCAAAATGTGTGAAGAGTTAGGAAGAGGAGTTAGCTGGACCATAGGCTTGTATACGGAGTGTATGATTTATCTATTTTTTTTGTTTTCAATTGAACTTGTCATGTTTTGTTATTCATGCATTATATGTTGGATTTTTGTTTTGGGCGTTGTCTTAACACGCTTTGGATCTTGAAGTTTATTGAAAGTCATTTTTAGTTTTCTCTATTTTGACGCCTTGTGTTGTGATGATGCCTATTGATCATGTCTTGCGATTCCGCCTTGGTAGGGTGTAACACTTCTGTAGTTGGAAGCCTTACGTATGCTCAAGTATGTACACCCTGATATTGCATACGTTACGGGTATGCTTGGATGTTATCAGTCCAATAGGAAAGGAACATTGTACATCAACTAAAAAGGTTTTACGATATATTCAAGGGACTAAAAACTCAATGTTGAGTTACCGAAAAATGGATAACCTAGAAGTCATAGGTTACTCAGATTCTGATTTTGCTAAGTGTAAGGATTCTTCAAGATCCACATCTGGGTACATCTTTATGCTTTCAGGAGGTCCTATATCATGGATAAGTCGTGAGCAAGAATTCACTACAACTTCCACTATGATGGCTGAATATGTTGCATGCTATCACGCAGCTAGTCATGCCATATTATTAAGAAATCTAGTTTCTAGACTAAAGGTAACATTATGATAATAGTTCAACTGTTAGATTTTCAAACATCACTAATTCCACTAGAGCTGGTTTATATATCGAGACTAAGTATCTATATGTTCGAGAGAAGGTTGAAGACAATATCATTGGCATGGAGTATAATTTAGCACTCATGACATGTTGGCGGATCCGCTTACTAAAAGTTTACCACCCAAGCTCTTTTTAGAGCCATGGTTGCCGCATGGGTCTAGTGATTAGCTAAATTTAAGGATTTTATTCTGATTTTTTTTGTTTTTCACCACATTATGTTTAAAGTTTGTTATTCTCTAGTTGGCGGACATTAATTGAGATCATAGACAAACGATTATTTTGGAACAATATGAATGGATTTTATTTTATTACCATGTATGTATTTTTTCGCTCATATACATATAGGAATAGTAATCATGATCATGTAGAAAAGCTAATAGTATATTATTAGGGTCCGAGTCAATAGCGATGCTATTGACTAGGAGTTTGCTTTAGTGATTCTATATGATTGGATGAAGTTATGGGAAATAACTTGGCCAATTAATGTTGTAACAAAATGTAAATAGAATAAAGGTAAGAGTGAGAGATATGCATGGTAGCATAGTTTCAAACAATATAATTGGCTTTTAATCCTACTTCTACGTCTAATATAAGATTTAAGTTTATTTGGATACCAAATTTTGTTTGGATACCAAATGACTAATCTCCACCCTCCATATCAATCTTGATCCATTGGATGAGATTATACCCAAAACTAATTTTCATCCTTTTTTTTAAACTTAAATATCTCCTAAACAATTAATCGTTAAGCGAAAAAAATATACCATCACGACGAGCATTTAATTATCTTTCTATAGATATCCACTCTGATATACTTTCGACAAAAAACAAATTTCGTTTTTCATGTTTTTTCACCTTTTTTTGTTTTTTCATCTATTTTTTTCCGTTATTGAAACTTGCATGAGAAATCACATGTGATTAAACACTAATAAAATCACATGTGATATTAGTGTTAAATCACATATGATATTACTGATAAATCACATATGCTAAAATAATATATATATTAAGTGTTTAAGTCATATATGATATGTAATTCCAATGCAATCACATGTAATTCGATGTTAGTGTTAAATCACATGTGATTTTATATGAATATATAAATTAGTGTGTTATCACATATGATATTTTCAGGCAAGTTTCAACAACGAAAAAAGAACGTGAAAAACGTGAAAAACGTGAAAAACAAAAAAAAGTGATAAAAACGAAAAACAAATTGTCGAAAGTATAACAAAGTCGATATCTATAGAAAGATAATTAAATGCTCGCTATGTGTCTAAATTTTTTTACGTTTAACGTTCAACATTTTAAAGAGATATTGAAGTTTAAATAATATTGAAATAATTAAAATGCTTTAATTTTGCCAGTGATTTCTTTTTAGATAGATATTGAGGATTGACTCCTTAATAACAAAGCAATCTTTTGTATCCAATATAACTCCTCCTCCTAATGCTAATTGTGTTGATTTGTTTAGTTAATAATTAATTTATTACCATAATTTGGCATGGGAGATTTGATTATGTAATATTTACCTTGATTCCTACTCAATCTCTCACTATAAATAGGGGGATTAGTTCCACCCATTAGACACACAAAAATTCATATCATATCTTTTGGTAGAAGATCAAAGTTCCACCAATATTCCATGGCTTTCTCTACTCTCAAGCGTCTTTTTTTATGTTTATCGATTTATTCTTCTTATTATACATACGCATGATTATCGAATTAAATACAACAAATAACATTAACTCGTTGCTAGAGCCTGATGACGACGACGAAGAATAATATTTGAGTTGTGAAGACAAACGAAAGATACTTCAACCATAAAAACGACGAAGATATAATATTTCTGTTATTCGATCAAAATTTATTATATATACCCATGATTATGGGATTTAATACAACAGATAACAATAACTTGTTATTTGCTAAGAAGCCTAGATGACAGGTCGACCAGAAAATATTTAGATTGTGAAGACAACGAAGAGTACTTCAACCATGAAAATGATGAAGAATTTACATTTATGGCTAAGTAAAAAGAGCAACTCAACATGTTTTCCTAAGCTTTGGAGACTTAAAGATAAGGTTGGTTGCATTAATAGTGATGGTCGAGTTGCGTTTGTTTTCCTAAAGAAGCATGTTAGGACGGCAGTAGAAGGTTCGTCTTTGAAAGGCAATGGTGGAAAAAGGAATGGATTAAAGGCAGAAAATGGAAAGTTTTCAGGACAGGAGGTGTGTCTAAGGAGTATGGGACCATTCTGTATGTGGAGAAAACAACCTCCCAAGCTAAGTAAAAAGAGCAACTCAACATGTTTTCCTAAGCTTTGGAGACTTAAAGATAAGGTTGGTTGCAGTAATAGTGATGGTCGAGATGCGTTTGTTTTCCTAAAGAAGCCTGTTAGGTCGGCAGTAGAAGGATCGTCTTTAAAAGGAAATGGTGGAAAAAGGAAAGGATTAAAGGCGGAAAATGGAAAGTTTTTAGGACACGAGGTGTGTCTAAGGAGTATGGGACCATTCTGTATGTGGAGAAAACACCCTACCAAGCTAAGTAAAAAGAGCAACTCAACATGTTTTTCTAAGCTTTAGAGACTTAAAGATAAGGTTGGTTGCAGTAATAGTGATGGTCGAAATGCGTTTGTTTTCCTAAAGAAGCCTATTAGGTGTTAGGTCGGCAGTAGAAGGATCGTCTTTGAAAGGCAATGTTGGAAAAAGGAAGGCCGAAAATGGAAAGTTTTCGGGACATGAGGTTTGTATAGCCACAATAACTTTAGTCCAAAGAGTGTCTTTTTGAGAGAGGAAGAGAAACTTCAAAACCCACTTATCATCAAGCCTCTATTTAACAGCAAAATTAAGCTAGAAACACCTAGCCCGCCTCGTTTTTTTTTGTCTGTCAAATACATTGTTCCATTTAACCAAGAAGCCTTTTTACTACCAGGATCATAGCCATTAAAGAAATGACTTCACTAATACACTCCAAGATATGAAGCACCTTTTGAAGGAACTTTGAAAATAGAATTGTGAAAAGACTGGAAATAGATCATAAAAGATTTCAACAAAGTTAACGACTCCTACCAATAGATAAAGTTTTGGATTTTCCATTTGGGAAAGCCGAGACTTCACTTTTTAATACTATCATATTGCCATGCTTGATCCACGTGGTCATAGAACCTCCCACTCTTTAGTCAAAGATAGTAGAAAGGACACTTAAGACGAGGACATCCTAACTTTGCAGCCCGCTTGGAATGACACATCGAGCAATTTTACACCATTAATCACCAGTATCTTACTTTTGTTCAGTTTATCTTATGGCCCGAAAGCATGAAAAAGATTTCAATCGATGTGAATTCAAAGTGGAGATATTTACCGTCATCCACTCCCCCTAAGGATAATAGCATATTCCGCACTAGAACATATGCGGAAAGACATAAAGATTGATCTACACAACACCTTTTTAACATTCCACGCGTTTACGATCCTTTGAAAAGATAAATGAAGGCTCTCCATCACGTGGATTAAAGAGGAAGGGGATAAAGGTTTGGCCTTGTATTTCAACCCTTTCATTCGAAAATTGGAAACTCATTAGTAGGACACATACATGACAATATTAGATCCATTAGAAGAAGTTAGGCAACTTTGAATCCAGTTATGCGGTTTTAAACCTGACACCGAACTCATTTAAGACATTAATCTAAAAAATCCCATCTATCGTAATCGAAGGCCTTTTCAAAATCGAACCTTAAAATTAGAGGTTTTCTTCCTTCTTTTTGGTACACCACCTGGAGAATCTCATTAAGAAATAAACGGACCATCTAACATTTGTCTGTACGCCGATAAACGCAGATTTTCACTTCATTAACAATGTCCCCAAAACATTAACAAGCCGGTTAGACAAAATCTTGGCAATGATCTTGTAGATACTTCCAATGAGGCTAATAGGTCTAAAGTCCTTGACCAAGTTAGCGTCCGGGACTTTTGGGATCAAAGCTATAAATGATGAGTTACAACCAGGAGGAATTTCTCCATGAATGAAGAAATATTTTACCAGCATATAACATCGTGCACAAAAACAAAACAGGCCAAAAACAGCGATAAAAGTCAAACGAAAACCACCAGTCAGGGCCCCCGGGGATTTGTCGTGCCACAGGCCCCCAAACAGCGTTTTTAATCTCCCTGTATAGATACTTCTCGCTCGGGTCTGACTTTGATCTTCAGAATAGTTTCTAGAAATCTCATATCAATATTAGCACGCCTCTCCGAAGGTTTAGCGAATCTATCCTGAAAATGAGAAAGAAATTCTTGTTTGACATCATTAGGCTGCTCCTTCCAAACGCCATCAATCATAATACCCCTGATGTTCATTTGATTACGTTTTTTATTCAAAATTCCGTGGAAAATATTTCAAGTTTTACCTCGACTACAGATTACCATCTTGATCTTGGCCTTTTGACGCCAAATCCATGGCATGAATACTGATCAATGTTACATAGAGCAGCCTAAACACCTCCATTCTTTTTTCCGCTTCTACCTCTAGTATTGTACACTCTTGTCTACCCGCGCTTCTAACTGGTTAAACTCCTTAAGATTAGCAAATAGTAGAAAACATGTTTCACTTCTTTGTTATCTTTAATCCAAATCTTGATGTGAGCTTTAAGGAATTTCAATTTTACCGCCAAGTTACACATTACGCGTTAGGAGTCAACAGTAGGGGCAGAATTCAAGTGAAGTGTCGTAATCATTAAAAGCCCTCGAGATTGAATCCAATGGTGGGAAAGAATCGGAAGGGAACCATACCATAAATCATGGCAGGTACTCCTCCGAAGAGATCAGGTCTTTATGGTAAGAATCTTTCCATAGTGAGGCGCTAATGTAAGGAAAATATTTAGAAAATTGTTAGATACAAATAATCTATTCCACCTTTTGATCATTTTGGTTGTTTTTAGGACTTATGACACCAAGTGGAAAGCAATGCCTCCAGTTGAACTTCTTCAAGACCCGTGGAAATTATACAATTAATTAAAAAGATTTGCCCTAAGAAACATTAAATTAGTTACATACATATTTGGATTGACGTGACCTCATTGAAAGAACCACATAATAATCACAACCTCTCCTTGCCACTGATTAATAACATGCGCAAGTAGTCCTTAAAGCATTACATTTTATCACGCGGATCATGAGGAGCATAGACCGAAATAATATGAGGTCATACTGTTCAGTAACCAAAAACCACTATATAAATGATAAAAAATACAAATAGAGATGCTTTTTTTACAAAAAATGTTAGGATTCTAAACACACAAGATTCCACTGAATTGACTACCGAAATCTATGAAGATGGCTCAAAAGTCGAATTACCCCACACGATACGAACACTGATAAGATCATTCTCCTCCATCTTTGTTTCTTGAATACGCTAGAAAATTCCACCTTATTCTTCAACATAACTCCTTTGCCCCACATCTCTTTTTGGCCTTTTGAGTGAGGCACCTTGTATATTACAGGGACAAAAAATTCATCGATCCTAAAATCGACGCTCTTGAGATTCAACGTTCGGGACACGGATTGTTAATCAACCCATCCTTGAGTTATAGCCTCATTGTTTGGACAAACTTTCACCCACTTGCCTCATAAGACACAAAATGAGCCCCTAACTCAGGTGCCCATCTGATTTCTTAAAAAACGGGACCGAAAAATTGCGGATTCATCTAACATTGTCTTTGAGGTTAGTATTGTTAGAATCTCCATCATAGTTGTTGAGCTTCTCCTCTTCAAAGTCATAACAGACTTCTTATCCCATGCTTTCCATCATTGTCGTTATTAGGTGTTAAAACAATGGTGGATTTGGGTGGACTAGAATTTGTACTACTTCCTTATTGTTTTTGAATCCTTTGTCTTTTTGTTAAGCAAGGGTATAGCCCAAAAGGATCCACTGACTGATTCCTTTGTTGAACCACTGTCATTTTCAAAAACCATAATCTGGAAAACTTCGATCGAGTGCTACAATCATTCTCAGATTCAAGGTTCTTCATTCCTTCCTTCTAATAAATCGTCATCAGATAAATTCCTCATCATCCGAAGTCCTCCACCAGTTCAGGGTCCAACTAGGGTCCCTCCTTAGCACGAATCCATACCACTTTACAAGAAAAATGTTTTGAAGTTTTCAAATATTTGAGATGGACTTACGTGAACAACATAACGTTTTCGAGTGGAAACAATTCCTCAGAGTCTATTAGTGTCGATTATGTTACACACACCTGGTGACAATTCTTTTGAAAGTGTTCAAAGTCCATATTTTTAATGGAACACCTTTAATTTCTACCCACACAATGTGACCATCAGGATTGATATCGAAAGAAGCTTGGCGAATTTCCGAGAACCAAGAGCTAACACCTATATTATCGCGGAATGCCTCTTTCGATTTCATAGAGGAAAATTCTAAGAGAACCCACAATTCCCCTAAGTAACTTACTTTCAACAGTCACGAAACCTAATTCGTTCCATAAGAGCGTTATTAAGATTGAGTAAGGTACGCAAATTCTTTAATCCTACACATTAAGGTATGCAAGATAAGTCTTGGGATGAGAGCATAAATCTTTGTCTAAGAACAATGGCTGGGGAGTAATGATCAACCGATTTAGGATTTTTTACAGCAATGAACATATGAAATTAGAAACTCCACAGAATCCCCACTATTGGACGACGGCGAATTAGAAACCTTCTTATGAATCTGCCCTTGACCCCCCTGTTCAAAGTAGCTCTTTGATAATCTTGCCTTATTAGCGTTGTAGCTTTAACTTGACCTCAACAAAAAATTATGCTTAAAATTGTTCACAAAGCGATCAAATCATTAAATCGTTGATAAAATGAAACATAATTTTAATTATATATAACCATGATTATGGGATTAAATACAACAGAAAACATTAACTCGTTGCTTGAGAATGATGACGAGGGCGACGAAGAAGGAATATTTAGATTGTGAAGACATCGAGTGTACTTCAACCATGAAAACGAAGAGGTATTTTACATTTCTATGTATATAGTGAAAAACAATACAACCCCCTATTCAGCGACAAAGCATTGGAAAAACAAAGATATCATCCAATATTCCGTGATTCATAAATATTTATTATCTCATGGGAAGATACAGAAAACAAAATACTACCTATAAATACTCAAATAAATAAAGTTTTCGTTAATAGGACCAAGTAGCATTGTTTTCCACGTCAGCTATGATAGGAATTGAAAGCGTTGCTATGGACCTTACTATACGCGGAAAAAAACAAGCCTACATAGTTATGTAAAAGGAGCAACTCAACTTGTTTTCCTATACTTAGAGGACTTAAAAAGATAAGGTTGGTTGCAGTAATAGTGATGGTCGAGATGCGTTTGTTTTCCTAAAGAAGCCTGTTAGGTCGGCAGTAGAAGGATCGTCTTTGAAAGGCAATGGTGGAAAAAGGAAAGGATTAAAGGCACAAAATGGAATGTTTTTGGGACACGAGGTGTGTCTAAGGAGTATGGGACCATTATGTATGTGGAGCAGAAATACCAAATACAAAGCCTAAGTAAAAGAGTAAATCAACATGTTTTTCTATGCTTTGGAAGACCTTAAAGATAAAGTTGGTTGCAGTAATGTGATGGGTCGAAATGAGGTTTTGTTTTCCTAAAGATTGCCTATTAGTGTTAGGTCGGCAGTAGTACGGGTAGTCTTTATTAAAAGGCAATGTGGAAAAAGGTCAAGGCGAAGATGGGTAAGTTTTAGGGGATTGCGAGGTGTATCTAAGGAAGACAGGACAGGGTGAGGAAGATCGTCAATAGTCTTATTTACCTTATCGGATAGGAATTGGAATTATTGGGTTTTTTACTAATGTAAATGGTGGTTTAAGTAAAAATGTACATCCATACTAAGTGTTAGCTATTAATTAGAAATTTAAGTTCATTTGTTTTTGTAAAAACTAATGCTAGTAGTACATTTGGACATCGATCAAGATGTTATATAACCGACAACTGTTCTATTATGTAATAAATGCAGACCTGCATAATAAAGTTAGCATTAGCTAGACATCTTTTGAAGTGTCGGTTTCTAATGTCCGTAAAGGGCTAAGCGCAAAGATACTATACTCTTTTGAATCCTTGATGTAGCTATAAAAAAGGTGGTTACAGTTATAGAAGTGTAAACGTGTGTGGCCTTTGTCTCTTCTTTCATTTGCACCTGATCATCTCAGTTTCTAGAGAGCCTGCAATTAATCATTTTTCTCATAGTTTCATAACTACAACTCTTCAAGGTTAAATTTTAATGCAACCCCACATGATCATTTATATATATATACACTACATAAACTCATTGTTTCATTCTTATGCATGATCAATTGTCATGGATCCATTGTCCTAAATGATCATCATGTTCATTTTATCTTTGAATATTTATTTATTGACATGTGTATTTGATTATGATATGATCACATATGTACTATTGTATATGTATATTTGATCAATGATCATTTTGTTCATCAGGTTTTGTGAAATCGCCACGAAGAAAATACGGCGCATGATTTATGTGATAACGCCATCGAAGGACTAAAGCACCTTCTCAGGTAAATATTTTGTTGTCCTTTAGGTGATCTATATACATCATTAGAAATGATCTATATATCATTAACATGTTCTAGCTAGTTTTATACACACGCTTTAAAAGATCAGAATAAAGCTTAAATTATAACATTAAAATTCTTAAGAAAATTTTTATGAGATTTAATGAATGAGTTTTGCGTTTCCATGAATCTCTTATGAAATGAATGAATTTTCATGAAACTGGTCCAAACCGATGTTTTTGTCCACACATATTGTGAGTGAGGATCCCACACGGCGACTATATTGATGTCGTCAACACATGATCTAAGTGGTCCTTACGATTTTCTATTTCTTTTTTATGTAAGTTAAAATTTTGTCTTACATACCGTTGGTTGGTTTTCTGTAGTTAGAAAAGCAATTTGGAGGCTGTTGCTTACACGAAGATTAAGCAACTAACGTTTGATTTGGAGGCGGATTCTGCTAAGGAGGTTTTCCCTATCAAGAAGATCAAGAACGGATTCACACACTTTAAGACTGAGAAATACGAGTACGTTTTGATTCATACATATAAAGTACAACACTTTTGCAAATATGATAAGAGTCACAATAACATGCATGTTACGCGTATGAACTATAAATCAAGTTCTATAAGTGTGCACGTCACTTCACAAACGATGTACAACATGAAAGTGATTTGTAGGTCAAGGAAACCTGAGACATATAGATAAAAAACATAGTCACATAAGCGATGTTTACACTTTAAAAATTAGGCCAAGAGCATATTTTTCAGCATTAATTTATCAACTGAGGACTCGAGTGAGGTTCATTAATCATTATTTGCGTGGTTAGTTTAAATATCCTTTCTTCTTTTCTCCCTATTTCTGCAGCAAGAACCCTGATTTATTTGGAGAGCTTAGCAAAGGCCAAAGCCCCAAGGTCATGTCTCTCCTATCCTTACATTTGATGATGCACATTAGTGTGCAATATGAACTAAAACATCTGACTTAAGTTCTATTTTGTTCAAAAATTTGGTAACTTTTAATGCATTTATGTTATGCGGTGTTTAGGCTAAAAATCTATATGCAGTTCATGGTTTTTTCCGGCTTGGATTCTCGAGTTTGTCCATCACATATTCTAGATTTCCAGGTGAGGCCTTTATGGTTCGAAACATCACTAGTATGGTCCCCCCATATGACAAGGTGCTGTTTATTTTCATATTATTAAATAGTCAAACCATATTGCATCATTTAAGCCTAACAATGCAACAGTTAACTATAATCCTTTTGAATAATTGATTCCTTGTGCAGATAAAGTACACGTATGGGGCAACTATTGAATATGCGTATTGCATAAACAACCTTTCTAGCTATAAATCCTACATGTGGGGACATTTAACCCATACTTAATTTTTGCTCTATCTGTCCTAAAAGAATTTAGTTTATGGGTAAAATTTGTGGCTTCAGTGGAGTACTTTATAATCGGACACAGCTGCTGTGGGGGATTAAGGGCTCATGTCCCTATCCGGACGATGGTGTACATCTTCTTTACCCCCCCCCCCCACGAATGGGTATTGTAATCATTTCTTTAATTTATGTCATTAGTACAAGTCACTGAATTGATTACATATTGTATATGACCAGCGACTTCATTGAGGATTGGGTAAAAATATGTTCCACTGCTAAAAGCAAGGTTCAAGCAGAATTTAAGGATTTGAATTTTGCAGAACAATTCACCAAGTGTGAGATGGTAAGTTGAAACAAATTTAAAATATTCTTACTGAAGTCAAACTTCATTTTTACTGATAAAGTGAAAAATGCAGGAGGCTGTGAATGTATCTTTGGGGAACCTATTAAGTTACCCTTTTGTTAAAGCAGCAGTTATGAACAAAACACTTTCCCTAAAATGAGAATATTACAACTTTGTTAAGTGCAGTTTTGACACCTGGTCTCTTGATTATGGTGTTTCACCCTCTCTCGCTGTCTAATAGTATATACATGCATGCTTTACAGGTTTTCATGTGAAAGATAAGACCCAAACCAGACCTCTGATATATTAGAGATTAAGGGTATGACTAGGACACCGTTCAAGCTGCATGTTTTATAGTCTAAATAACTTTTAGTAGGATAAAGATAAGAATACTTTACTTGTCTTCTCATTCAGTTATTTTCATATAAATTATAATGTAATAAGCTCTCAAATGTAGGGCAAAAACAAAAAAAAATAAATCGATAACAAGCAATTGTATCTCCCAAACAAAATTGTAAAGGTTCTCTTTGACATATACTAAATTTCCCATTAATCGAGGACCCCTGATTAGTGATATTAGATTCTTCGAGGTCATGAATGCTTTATACTCGCGACATTAGATTTTGTTGTTAAGTGGTTTGATGAGGAATATGAGGATACCGTTTAGAACCCATTTGTTTTGCCAAGTTTCCACTATTTTTATCACAGTTTTAACTCTATCAATCATGCAATTAAATCCAATTCAAAGTTATGGTAGAAGATGGTATACATAAGCTAAAACATGAACAAACAAGTCATTGAAACTGCCCTAAAATGTCAATTATTAAACACACTCGGCACATGTTTGCTTACACTTATTTGGCTAGCTTTTCCAAAATATACTCTTCAGAAACAGGATATACAACCCCTTTCCAGTACTCTAATTATTTTCAAGGTATGAGAAACTTCTTCACCTCTATCAAATGGAAACGGACCTGTTTGGTTCAATTTCTATCCTTCACCTTCCTCACTCTACTTAATACGAGTTCAGCTTTATCAAGTGGAACCGTTGAGGTCACAACAAACCAAAACCTGGTGGTGTCACTACACCAGTTAGGACGCTACACTTCCACATCCTTCACGGGTCCACCGTTGCTCTTTCTCCGCTTGCCCCTAACCAATAAGATAATGATCATCTCACTTTCAACTGTCAAATCTTTTTTGACCCAATAAGCACACTCACATTATCAATGTGTGTGTGATTATCAATTGTAGCATAATTACAACAACGACTTACCAATGGCCTCATATACAACATCATATTTGTTTGGTTGTTCTTCAAAGTTCTCTTTTGTGTAATCAATGGCTACATCAGCGCCTAAACATTTGAGCAACTCCAGTTTTGGCGTACTAGATATGGCTGCTACTTTTCGAGCACCAAATACTTGTTTTGAAAGCTGCATAGAAAAGTTTTGTTAATGAATAAACATAGATCACTCATACGTCAAAGCATTCTCTGCTTAGGCCAGTTGAACATCTTTATTTTGTTATACCTGAATCACGAGCGATCCAACTCCAGCAACACAATTCAAGACAAGGAGTGATTTACCTTCTGAGAAATCGGCCCTTTGTAGACCTTCATATGCTGTCTCAATTGCAAGGGGGAGACTTGCAGCCTGAATGAAATCTAAGTTTTTTTGTCTCAAAGCCAAGAGTTTCTCCTCAACTGCAGTGTACTCGGCCTATGAACCTGACTGTTTAGGACAGTCCAGTGCTTTTTCGCTTATATCGCCATATACTTCATCTCCTACTTTAAGACCTTTTACTTGCTTTCCGACCTTAACTACCACACCAGCAACATCATATCCTGGAACAGTCTGTCAACCATAACAAAAACCATTCAGAAAGGATTTTTAGTTAAGGGGGTGTTTGGCATTGTGTTTTAGCAAGTGTTTAGCAGATTATGTAACATAGAAGAATCGAAATCTGATAAACTACTACAAAGTAAGAGATAGTGTTCAGACATGTTTGTGCTATTTGGGATTACTTATTTTAGAAAGGTGGCGATTTGTACTTCATTCTTTTAGCCGTAAAATTCATCAATTTTAGCCATTTACACTTTTCACCAATTATACGGTCAAACTCATTTTTAGTAGTTTGTGAAAAAAAAAAGGTGATCCTAGCAAAATATACTTTGTGAAATTGCTTTGGAGAAAAATAACCTCAATATGGATTTCTTATTTCAACTGCTTGTAATAAGGCTGGTTTAAACTTAGATAAGCCAATAAGCAGTTTCACACTATTACCCAAACATTCAAAACTCCTAAAAAAAGTAGATAAGCACTTATCTGCAAGCAATTTCAATGTACCAAATATCATCTACTTGAAACATTATCCACATAACCAAAAAATGAATAAAACTTACCTAACCTCCTTTTAAAATCAACAGGAGCAGCAGCAACAACCTTAGCCAAAACATGGTCATCTGCAACACTAGGCACAATGACATCAGAAGCAAACTTCAACACATCCACACCACCATATTCATCATACACCCATGCCTTCATTTCTGAAGGTATAGTTGATGACCCAACTATTTTTTTATATAATACGGGATAAACCAAAGTATCCCGAAACATAAAGGATAACCCAAAGTATCCTAACAATCGTGTGGAATTGTGACCTTAGCACAAATCACCAACACAAATAAAAATAAACAGATCATCGTGTGGATCTGTGACCTAGCACAAATCACCAACACAAATAAAAATAAAAAAACAATAAAACAACTAAAACTTTTTTTTTCAACATAAAACTAACAATAAATTTGATAGATCAACATGATGATTTGGATCTGGAGCTGCTTCATCTTCTTTAATAGCTTCTTGATCATGAATGTTTTTTTTAAGGCATGTTGATGCTTTTTGTAATGTAGTAGTCAAGAAGTCAATGTAGTGACCAAAGCAATAGACACGAAAGTCTACAGGGAGATACCAAATCAATAGACACGAAAGATAGGGTTAAAAGAAAAATTAAGGCTAAGGTTTGACGGGTATATTGTGCTGGAATAATACATCATACCAACGGGGTTTTCATTGACTAACATGATATCAGAGCGGGTCAGGTGGCTAAGTTGAGCCGCCTCTTTTATAATATAGAGAATACAAAAGACATAATGGAAACCCTACCGGGCCCTAAACCCACAAATGGGTTTGGGCCTAATTATCCACTAATACCAACAGCTGTTGCTTCAGTTGCAGACTTTGAAGCACTGCAAGATATCCTTAAACTAGTGTTTTTGTAGTTGGAGTATAAATGTTTGTATGTGTTTTTGAGTTTGGTTTTTAAAATTGGTCTTGGTTTGATGAATGTGGAGAAAGATGGTGGTTGGAGATGGAGAGATATGATGGAAGTGGAGCTCGAGCTTCCATTATCTGTGTGTCTTGTGTTTAGTACTTGTGTTGTTTGATGATAGATTTTGTTAGCCTTTTGTAATGGTTGGTTTTATATGGTGTTGAGTTTTTTGGTTTTATTTTGTGGCTACTACTAGAAATTTCTACTTTTTGTTTTTCTTTGTTTTGTTTTCAAGAGAGATGTCAAGTTATGTTGGTTCACATAATGCATCAACAACTCACCACATTTATCTGCTGGTTCATTGCACCTGGTCGGCTCGTCGCAACATGTTTGAAGAAATTTACTATCACAGTGGTCACTTCATCACTTTTTCCATCTCTTATATAAATTAACAAAATTTTATACAAATATATTTTTAAATTAATTAAAGAGAGCTCAATTTTGAAATTGAGTATTGTGCTTGGCTAATAAAAAGTCAAATTAACTTTAATGTGGTCAAACTAACTAAATTTCATCGAGAAAAAAAATATGTATAAAAACATATTTGTCAAAAACAATCTAAATTTCATCGAGCTTATAAGCTTATCCGATCTTCAATAAGCCTATCAAATAAAGCTTAGACAAACACCATGTTGGGTGTTTATATTTTTCAGTTTTTGAATTACTAGGTCTTGATTAAAACTATGTGTGTGGTTTTGATTTATAAGAATGGGTTTTTGGTTTTATTGTGGGCTTTGATTTGGAATTTGTGTTGTATATGGTTATGGGTGTGATGATAAAGATAAGGACGGGTGTCATGATAAAGATAAGAACGAGTGTGATGATAAAGATAAGAACAGGTGTGAATTTGATGTACCAACGGTGAGATTGTGTTTTGGACAAAAAGACTAAAATACCCATCAATAACGAAGCCACTTAACGATCATTCATCCCTTGGGACCAAACACGCACCAAAATGGCCACTTTTGGGACCGTTTTCATCGATTTTCAAAACGTAGGACTGAATCCGCAAACGGGGTGGACATTGGGGACCAACAGTGTAATTTACCCTAAAAAATTGTGTTCTCTAACATCATTTCAAAAAAAATGCATAATTTTACCATTTCTAAAAATTTACTAAACCAATAAGGTCGTGTGCAAAGATAGTCACGCTTAACAAGTTTTTTTTAAACGGCTGATAATATATTGAAAAAAAAGAGTCTAGCAAGGAGCTAGAAACTTAAAAGTACATATGAATTACAAAAAATAAAAGCATAACGATGCAACCCGGGACTTTAACAAGTGATCACCAACTGTAATTCTGACCAACATAGATCTTAAGAGTATAACGTACAATAGAAAATAAAATAACTCAACGTCCTTTACCAAAGTTTATACTTCAAAAATAATGTGATCCCCGTTTTTGCACATGCAAACAACTTGGTACATATTAACATCAGAAAACATAGTATTCATGATAAAATGGGTAAACAAATAATGTTTTTCCTATTCATGTTACCCGGGGAGGGCGGGTCATGTGTGTGGCCTAACCGAGATATCCTGTGACCATTTCCGACACTTTCCTGGCAAGGGCGGAGCTAGGATTATAAGTTAAGGGGGCCGATTTTTTTTATTACTCTCGACATAGTTCGAAGAGATACATTGAAGTAACTGGTAAAAACTAGAACTTAACAAATAACAAGCAACAACTAATAAGCATACAAGAAAATCGCAAAACCAATGAGTCTGTGATCAATTATCATACATACTGTCATGTCACTACACATAAAAGTATATCACACATATACATCCTAACAACACACACTATTTGTACATATAGCATGCACCCTAAACACTATTTGTAGTCATTTCCACCTTTGTTGCCAATTTTTTTACGGCAGAGCACGGCACCCGGCCGTATACCAGATCAATAAATCACATAGCAATGTTCAAAACAGTGAATCTTACACACAACTGAATACAGAAGGTCGTCTCTTTTCCTTAGTAGTCATTCTAAGTATTGATAAGTTCCCTTTTCTTATCTTGAATGTCCTTTATTATCACTATTGCCATACTAACATACATACTACTCATACCCGTTCTAAGTTCTTTACTTCTTTGTTACTAAAATTTTGACAACAACAACAAACCCAATCCCGCTGAAGCGGTGTATGGGCAGTGGCGAAGCCAGGAAATTAAGTGGTGGGAGGCAAAAAAAAATTCCCGCAACGTACCTATCTTTTAGCTTACGTCAAAACAAGTCGGGTCGGGTTTTGATTCAACATTTTAAAACATATTTAGTCAAGGTATCAACAACAATATGAGATTTTGTGTCTATTCATCGAAAACGTGTTACGGTATTGATTTAAACCTTTTTATCATAGTAAAGATATCATTTTGACATTAACAATTTACAAGTAAAAAAAATTAAGAAATTTATATTATAATTAAAGATACAATAGTCCAATCTTTAAATACTCCCTCCGTCCCATAATTATAGTCTACGTTTCCTTTTTGGGTTGTCCCAAATTAATTGTCCACTTTCAAAAATAGATAAGGAATTTAGATTAAGTTTACCATATCACCATCACTTGATGTTATTATTAAAAACTTTAATAAAGTTATAAATTAATTGGTTAAGGATAAAAGTGTCATTGTGCAAAAAGTAAGAGAGAGAAAGCTGTAATAATAATGTTTTTCTTAAACTGCGTGTTTTTTGTCATTAGACTATAATTATGAGACGGATGGAGTACTACAAATGCACTAATAATGAGATGGATGGTTTTATCATCCGTAGTATATTTATAAAAACCACATTGAACAAATTTATTGATAATATTAAATTAAAGAGTAAACTGCAAAAACCATCCATGTGGTTTGTACTTTTTGGCACTAATCATCCTTAACCGATACTATTGGCACTAATCAACCCCGAGTGATGAAACGTTCGGCAAAAATCATCCTTGTGTGTTTTAAATGAAATAATTACCCTCCCTATGTTTAAACCACAGAGATGATTTTTGCAATTTACTAAAAAAACACTAATGTTACAATTATTATTATTTTTATTTTTTATTTTTTATAAACATCACTTCATTATTATTATTATTATTATTATAAATCACTTTATTTGTAATTTACTTATTTTATTTTACAAAAAATTATTAGGAAGCCCAAATATCATCTAGGCCGCCACTCTTTGATGTGTGTGTTTATCTGACTAGGGCTCTGCCTTTGACACAAACCAGGATGGCTGATTTTGTTTCCCCTTCACACGTTTACGTTGTGCCGCATTAATCAGCCATCATGATTTTTGTCAAACGCGATAACCACACACATCAAGTGTAGTGAGGGCTGTAGATAATATCTCGGCTTCCCAATAATTTTTTATAACTCTAATAATAATAATAATAATAATAATAATAATAATAAAATATGTAAATTACAATTAAATATAATAGAATTAAATAAATATAATAATAATAATAATAATATCGCATTTGACGCAAAAGAGTGAAGGCCCAGATAGTATCTCCACTCCCCTCTAATTTGTTGTAAATTCTATTATTATAATGAAGTGATGATTTAATTAAAAAAAGTAAAAAATAATTATAATTGTGAATATTAGTTGTTTTTTGGAAAACTACAAAATCATCCCTTTGTTTAAACATACTTTGGCAAAAATCATCCCTGTGTGTTTTAAATGACATAATTACCCTCCATAATTCGTGGCGAGGGATGATTTTTGCCAAACATTTTAGCGCTCAGGGATGATTATTGCCAATAGTATCGGTTAGGGATGATTAGTGCCAAAAAGTACAAACCACAAGAAGATTTTTATAGTTTACTCTAAATTAAATGAGATTGTTTGACTTTTTAACCTATTCCCAATGCCAGAGTCCCCATCCCCATGCCCAAGGTATTTTTCTGTTGCTATTCTCTACTATATCATCTTCTTCACATTTTCTGACCAAACAAAACCCATCAGAAAAAATGTTTCTAGACAATAAAGCACACTCGACACTCAGATGGATAATTCTTATTGAACGACGAGGGCACTAGGAATATCAAGCTGGGGGCACTGTGATTTTTTTTCTACAAATTTGATACTTTTCCTACATGATATTGTGTGTCTACGAGAGATTTGTTGGGGACCCCCCCCCCTCGGTACTCTTAATGTAGCTCCGCCCTTGGGTATGAGGGAGGTGAAATGTGGATAGGCCCTACCCTTACCTAGAAACAAATAACAAGTAACAACTAATAAGCATATATACAAGCAAATTGTAATGAAGCAATTAGTAGTTATCATTTATCAAGTACTCAATTGATCATTAACGTGCGAGAAAAAAAAAACACTCGTAAAGCTTCCAAACATAATAACTAATTATGATTATTAATGAAAACTATATAGTAAGAGGGGAGTTATTTTGGATACCCTCCTCTTCTTGGATCCGAGGGGACCAATCTCAACCCTCCATCCAAAATAGATCAAAGGCTAGGATTAAAAGGATTTTTTAATTAAAAAAAACAAAAAAGAGCGAAGGGGTATTTACATCATTCCCCCTCACACACCTACCACCCCCAATTCATTTCTTCTAGATCTAGATACGTATTATCTTTCTCTCTCATCATACACACACACACACACACACACACACACTAAAAACACATAGTTTTACACCGATCTAAAAATACACACTAAAACACACACACAAATCAAAGATCGTCCACGAATCGCATTAAAAATGAAAGAAAAAGATGTCGATGATGTTGTTGAAGAACGAATCGTAACGATTAAGCTTAGAGCTGAAGATTTGAGTAAAAATCCAATGAAATACAAGCTTAAAATCACTAATTCACGTATAAAACACTTCATCTACATATTTTAATGTTTATAGAGTTTTTGATGAACATATTGTGATTTTTTTCAATTTATTGTGTTTATAAAATTAATAATGATGATATTTTGATGTTATTCTGATGTTAGATGATGTTATAGTGATAAGTAAGTTTTAGATAGAGTATGTTGATGTTATTAAGACTTTAATGAAGAAAATAAGTGATTAGAAGTTATATTTTCACTATTTAGAAAGATTTTGTTAATAATATTATGATTTTAGAGACGAAATAATGGACTAGAAGTTAGTTTGAATAAGTAAAAGCACGAATAAACTTTTGCTGAAGGTGTAGGCTAAGCATAAGGCGAAGCCGAAGGCTTATTCTACGTTAAACAGATATAGTATGACATGTTAGTGAAAAATCATATATGATAAGTTGCCTAAAAAACTGTAAAAACTTATGTAATGTATCATGCATGATATAAGTTAGGTTTTAAGCATTTATAATATATCATATATGATAATGTGCTTGAAAATAAAATACAAGCAGCTTGTGATCTGCTGGTGAGTAATTAGAAGATAGTTTTATGTATAATATCATATATGATAATCTGCTTGAAAGTCAACTTCTGCAACACTATAATATATCATATATGATAATGTGCATGGAAATAAAATACAAGCAACTCTGTGATCTCCTGGTGAGTAATTAAAAGTTAGTTTTATGTATAATATCATATATGATAATCTGCTTGAAAGTCTAATTCTGTAACACTATAATATATCATATATGATAATGTGCCTGAAAATCAAATCAAATCTTTTTATTTGTGTAGAGAAAGCTGTTTTCAAAGCATTTTGAATAGTTTAATCACCTCAAGGCCAGAGAAGTGAACATTAAGAAACAACAATCATCAGACCAAAGTGAGCTACAAAAAGACAATGCAACGGAGTGTGGGGTTTTCCTTAATGATGCATATAAAAAGACAATGCAACGGAGTGTGGGGTTTGCAAAGACACGCAAGAAAAAAATATGATCTCCATTTATTTTCTATAGACGATTTTGTAAACCATCTAAAACTAGTACAATGTCTTGCGGATTTGATTTTGAATATTATGTCTATTTTGTTTAAGTTTTATGCACACATTCATAATCACTCGTAAAAATAGCATTAGAACAGGAACACATGTTATCATTGTTTAAACATCAAGTATGATAGTTGATAAATTAGTGATGATCATGTTAAATCATATGTGATTTATGAAAGAAAAGTTACTTTATGTATAATACTAAAAGATAATCTGCTTGAAAATTCAACTTCTGTTAAACACTGTACTATAAACTAATATGATGATTGTCCATGAAAATAAAATCAATCTTTTTATTTTGGAGAGAAAGCTGTTTCAAGGCATTTTGAAGAATTCAATCATCTCATGGGCCAGAGAAGTGAACACAAGAAACAACAATCATTAGACCAAAGTGAGCTACAAAAAGACAATGCAACGGAGTGTGGGGTTTTCCTTAATGATGCATATGGAAATCTACAACGAAGAGATTGCCAAGAACAGAGTGTGGGGTTTGCAAAGACGCGCACGAAAAAAATGTGATCTCCATTTATTTTCTATAGACGATTTTGTAAAACCATCTGAAACTAAGTACAATATCTGCGGATTTGAATTTAAATATTAATGACTATTTTTGTTTAAGTTTTAGCACAACATTCACTAATCACTCGTAAAATAGCATTAAGAACAGGAACACAATTATCAATGTTTTAAACATCAGTGTGATAGTTGAAAATCAGTGAAGGTCATGTTTAAATCATATGTGATTTATGAAAGAAATCAAATATGATACTTTGTTACCAAATTGTAAAATACAAATATCACATACGATAATTCAAATGTAAAAGAAACTTATGTAAAATCATATATGATTTTCTAGAATATCACATATGATATATAATAGAAATCACATTCATATAAGATCAAAAACAATAAAATTCAAGTGAAAAAAAATGTAAAAACACTATAAGTGTTAGAATAGATCTTGTATTTATGTGTAGTAGCTAGATCTTGGTGATCTTTGTAAGTATAGTTAGATCGTGGTGATCTTACCAAGTAGTGTTAGATAGTTGTGATATAAGTAGTGTGGTGAAGTCTTGAAGTTTGTCAAGAATCTTGAAGTTGATTGAAGCAGTGATAAGTTTGTGAAGTAATGAACGAATCCGTGAAGTTTGTTGTGATAGATTTGTTCAGCTAAGAATTAGAACTCGACAATTAGTTTTGTGTTGTAAATCGGTGTAATCAACGTTGTTTACGGTTTTCTCCGCCATAAGAGTTTTGTTGATATAGTGAAGACAACATAACCTTGAGGTTTGGTCTTGGGGAGTGGAGTGGGGCGAAGAGGTGCTTCATTACCGAACCACTATAAATCCTCGCGTTGTGGTTTGATTGTTCTTACTCTTATCTATTGCCTTACATTACTTTCTTATATCATTCTATTGATTGTTTAGATAAGTATATTGATCATATTGTGCAAGTGTTGAAATCACATAAAGTCGAATCTAAAAGTTTACAAACACTTTATCACCTTAAATTTAAAAAGCGGCAAACTATTCAACCCCCCTTCTAGTTTTCCACAATTGGTATCAAGAGTTACGCTAAACAAAATTATTAAAATAAATTGTATTTTAAAACTTGAATCGATCTATGGAATCCGAAAAATATTTAGAAGGGTCTTCTATGCAAAAACCACCACTATTTGAAAGTGATGGTTTATTTATTGGAAAAATAGATTCGAAACTTATGTGAAGTCAAAAGATCTAGACCTTTGACATGTTATTACCGATGGTGATTTTCCTCCTATTCAAAATAATCCCGAAACTAAGAAGGATGAAATTGTACCTTTTTATAAACAAAACAATGATCTTAAAAAGAAACTCGCAAAAAATAATGAAGCTAAAATGGTAATTTATAATGCTTTGCCACGTAAAGAATACGAAAGAATTTTTATGTGTCAAACCGCAAAAGAAATTTGGGATACCTTGTTAATCACTCATCAAGTCAAAGCTAACAAAATAGATCTTCTTGTTCAACAATATGAACAATTCATGATCCCAAAAGAGGAATCAATAGATAATGCCTTTGCTAAATTTAACACTATTATTACTAGTCTAAAAGCACTTGACGAAAGTTTTTCGAGCAAGAATTGTGTTAGGAAATTTCTTAGGGCACTACATCCTAAATGGCGCGCAAAAGTCACGGCGATTGAAGAATCAAAGAATCTAACAACTCTATCACTTGACGAACTCATTGGGAATTTGAAGGTTTATGAAGAAGTAATTAAGAAAGATTCTAAAACTGTCAAAAGCAAAAGAGAACAAAGTAGATCTATTGCCTTGAAAGCTAGAAAGGATTCGAGTGATGATAATAGCTCAACCTCCGATAGTGAAGATGAAGAATACGCCATGGCCGTAAGAGACTTCAAGAAATTCTTCAAAAGACGAGGACGATTCGTAAGACAACCACATGAAGAGAGAAAATCATTTCAAAGAAATAAAGACGACAAAAATGGCAAAGGCGAAAGAAAATGCTTTAAGTGTGGAGATCCAAATCATCTCGTCGGAGAATGTCCAAAACTATCAAGATATCAAAATCAAAAAGCGTTTGTTGGAGGATCTTGGAGTGATAGCGACGAAGATGAAGAGGAGAAGACAAATGACGAAAAGTGTCTTATGGCTAAAGCTTCAAATGAGGTACTTTCCGAAACCGAATACTTTAGTGATGACCAATCATCACTAGATGAAAATAACTTAGATAATGAATATAGTAAACTATGCAAATTAGGACTAAAAGTCATGGCTAAAAATAAAACTTTAAAATAAGCTAAAATAGAATTAGAAAATAAAGTACTAGAATTAAAAGATAAACTATCTAGGTTAGAAAAAGGTAAGGAAGTAATTAAAGAATGTAAATTATGTCAAGACCTTAAGCTTGAAAATGAGAAGCTTAGAAAAGAAATATCTAGGCTAAATCAATTTAATGATAGTAGTCACTCACTTAAGAAAATAATAAATTCTCAAAAAACTTCCGGAGATAAATCCGGGTTAGGTTTTAATTTTACCAAAGAGTCACCTAGCGAAACCAACAAGTAAAGTTTGTAAAAGCCCAAGAAGTCAAGTCGAAAGAAAAATTGATAGAATCAAATTCAAAACCAAAATTTATACTTATAAACAATACTAAAATTCCTATTGCAAGCGATGATGAGGTAAAACATTTTTACAAACCCTCCTTAAAACCCGGAGTCGGATTTACTAAACCCACAATGAGGTCTAAAACTCCACCTCCAAGAAAGACTAATAGTCCTCGACCTCGGTCTAGAACACCTCAACCTAGGAGAGACCAAGGCAGACAAAACTATCCTAATCACATAATAAGGAATCATTCACATCCACTTAGTTTCACTCAATGTGGAAGTTGTTCACCATGTATGTGCCAAAACCAAATGCAAAACATATGCGGAAACAATAACTTCGGATACATGAAACGTTGGGGACCAAATGGCTAAGCCATCGCAACCTTTGAAGTGGTGTGTTCTCTACAAACATTCTTTGTCTCTGGATTAAGGAATATTCATGATAAGGTTCCCAATGAACCCTTAGCATTACATTAAAAGAACAATTGATGAAGATAATTCTAAAGACAAAGGTAACGTCTACACTTTTCATCTTCGTAGAATATAATGGCTATGTGTATACTATGAGGTAGTAGTAAAATTTGTTTCTTAGAAATAGTGTAAGTCTCTAGAGAACCATTTGTTGTCTCTAGCATGAAGATGATTAGTTCACTATGAACTATGCTTTCGAGTTAGATAATAGCCATACCGTCTACAAAATAGAAACTCTATGACCCGACTTATCAAAGTCACGTAGATGAAGAAGGCAACTAGTGGTTAACAATTAACATATAAGTAGGATTAGTCGAGCGAAGATCATAGACACACTATGGATGAAACAAACTCCCTTCGACCTCGACGATCGCCTCGGATCCGTGTCAACCATCATCTACGTCTATCGGAATCAACTTGTTGAAATCTTCAACTACGTCTTATTATTTTATTATCTTCGCTATCCATTCTCGTCTCACCTCAAATCACCTCATGTATTGACATCTTGATTATCTCGTTCGAAATAGTCAAAGAAACTTTTTAATTAAACAATGAGTTAATTAAAAATTGTCAATATTCATTCTCACAAAACTGGCCAAAAACCGAAAGAAATTTTTTTTGGTGGCGGCCCCCTTAAAATTAAGGGGACCGGCCGTGTAAAAGGGGCGGCCCCCTTAATTAATTAAGGGGACCACCTATCTGGAAAAACAAACACCCCTTTTCAGACGAATTTTTATACCAAAATATCATTTTCCTTCTTCCCTCCTCTCCTACCTACTGTGACGAAACACCATCACCATTACCACCAAAATCAATGCTTCAAATCTCCTAATTAACCAAAATTCGCAAAGGGCTTTCACTAACAAATCAATCAACAACACTTCTTGTAAGTTTTTCAACCTTTCTTTTGTTTGATTTCATCTAATTTTGTTCTTAATCAAAATTGGGTGTTTTTAATTATTTTCACAATTCTTAGTTTGGTCTAGGAATTCCATAACTACAATGATACCCGTAGTCATAGGAACACTACAACCTTGATAGGATTGAATCAAAACACTTATTGAGTCAAAAAATTTAAGAACTTGTATGCTCATGAACACATAGCCGAACTTTTTGCAATATGGCATTTTAAATTACACATTGTTAGATTCTAATGCCTAAAAACATGATAAAAATAATCAAGTATTAATTATCCAAACATACATATACATTTTCAAATCAATAAGTAAAATTCTTTAAAAATAAAGGAGTGTTTGGTTCATTCCTTAGAATTAATTTTTAGAGTCGAAATGATTATCACGATAGTTTTATCACTTGTATAAACACTTAATTAACATGTATGAGTTATCAAGATATATATATATATATATATATATATATATATATATATATATTATAAATAATAATATATATAATATATACATTTGTTGTGAATGAAATAAACATAAAGCGGTGTTTGCTTTAATGCTTAAAACATTTTTTTTGGTCAAAACAAACACGCAACTTTAGTTTTGACAATCAACAATAATAAACTTACAAAATATACACTTAACGTATAGTTTTCGACAAGCTTTGTATCAATAAGGGAGTGTTTGGGTCATTGTCTTGATGTTGAAATATATAACTAATATATATTCTTCGACATCCTAGATTAAGTCAAAAATAAATAAGGACCACTGGATCACTTCTTAGGTTTACTTTTAAAGCGAAGTAATCCTGTCCAACATTTGTCCACTTTTATCAAAACTTTATTTTATTTACTTATCATATTTTTTTCGTAACATTTTATGTTGTTGATAACTTGTTTAGGTGACAAAATGGTGAAAGCTACTACGACCGATATATCTCTCACTAAATCCTACATCCTAAAAGTATCCAAAATTCCTGGCATCTCCCTTACCATTGCCCAATTCTACAAACCTATTGAAAACCGCAACATTCACGAAGGTCGTGTTGTGTTGACAAGTCACAACTAAAAATCCCTACAACACGAGCGTACTATTTACGAACATATCGCATCCATTGTCCTTTCAACAACGAACGATGGTGTTCCAATATTCATTCTAGACTTCTATAGTCAAGTCACGGTACAAACTGATGAATATGGCTATCTTGTCATCTCTTTTATGATTCAACACGAATTCATAACTCTTACTCTGGCTCAATTCAGTCAAATCCTCAAAATTCCATACAATGGTCAAGCCGTTTTTACAAACGAGTAGGATCTTGCATCTCTTGAGTATTCTCGAGAAACCAAGGGATCATATTGCACCGATCTTCCGACTCCCGGCGACATTCGTCAACTTCTTAAATTGGAACGCGTCGTGGTAGACCGTACCATTAAATGTCAAACGGTCTCTCTCAATCCAAATCAAATTCTCACCAAAGAGTTAAGCCCCCGATATGAAGCAATGGGAAGAAACTGCGATTCGAGAGAAAGTGTTTTAGACAAGGAGGGACAAGCGGGATCATCTTCTTGCTTGTCTTGCTCACATATTGTATTGTGTTGTTGCCGAAGAACAATACAATCTTGCTTATTTCTTCGTCAAAAGAATCCAATGTGCTAGAGCTACTCCAACCACAAATCTTCCAAAGGCATGTTTCTTACTCGTCTTTATCGACACATCATGGAAACGTATCCTCATCTTGACAATGACATTTATGACATTGTTGATCGAGTCATGCGTCCTCTTGCCCTAAAACAAACTCGACGACCTCGAAGATATCGTGGCAAGCACTTCATTCCGAACTTCTTCATCTTCTCATCATCAAGGCACATCATCTCATCAACACGATGATGATGATGATGATGATGATGATGATGATGATGATGTCAAAACTTCTCGTGTAAGTACTCTATCTCCTACCACCTACCTTAACTCTTTTGATCCTCCCAACTACCAAAACTACCAAATGCCTTCTGCTTCTGAACAAACCGATGAAACTCTCTTTGAACAACAAACCACCTTGCTCAACCAAACATCACACCTCTTCCCAACAACACAAATGTATAAGGAGATGTGCGGAGGGTTCAACTCATTTGAAAAGGCACTAAAAGGAGTGTTCAGCAAGAAGAAGAAGTGAAGACATAGGAGTGAAGTGAGCTAGATGTCTAAATATAGTTTAAGAGAAAACAAGAAAACCCTTTATTTTTATTTTTGTTTTAACTTGAATATGTATAGTCTTAACAACTGTGTGGTGATTATCCGATGTATTTGGAAAGACTTATGTGTTGGTTATCTTTAGGTACTTGTTTGCTATGATCGTTTAAACCTTTAGTTGTTTTATTTAATCAACTAGTTATGCTACTTTGGTTTCATGACTTGATATGTTTATTACATGCTATATGATTAAATGTGCTCATACAACTTAATAGGGCTTGCTGCAAATAACCACCAAAATAGAAATACTCTCACAAAAATTTTGAGAAAAATCGTTTTTCTGTGTAAAATGGAAGCCAATAGAGGGCGGCCCCCTTAATTCATAACGGGCGGCCCCCTTATATTTAAGGGGACCGCCCCCTAATTAAAGGGACCGCCCTAGTGAATCACGGGTAAAACAATATTTTTCCTGCTTTTTGACCCTCTTTTACCTAAGCTCAGCTATCTTTGCCCAGAATGCTCGAACACAATTTAGAACAACCTAAACTAGTTCAAATTCATTCCTTTTTCAATCCATTATCTTCCCATAAATCCCTTCCAAATGATCATCACCAACACATCATCCACCAAATCATACACTAACCACTATCAACATTTATGGCATCCACTAGAGCTTCCATTTCCAAAACCTCAAAGAGACCAAAAATCAACATCATACCACCAAAACAATTTTTTGTGGATTTAACCCAAGATGACACAAAAACTCCATCACCCAAACTTCAACTCTCATCACCTAGTGCTCCTAATGCACCTTCCAAAACACCATCAACCAAAGATACTTCATCCTCAATTGACTACATACCCAAATCACCAATCTCATCAACATCACTTTCACCTAATGGTTACTTAAACCCACCAACATCTCCTCCTCCAAGAGTTTCTTCACCACCTCCAACTCAAGAAAATGGATCAATGGACACCACTCTCACCCTTTCACCAATTACCTCACTTGATGTCCAATTTAATACTCCATCACCTTCACCACCTATTGTTGGTCATCCCATTCCTTGGAACCTTCTTAAGGCACGTGGAGATTCATGCTTGTGTTGCATTCACAATCGTACTCTCATATTTGGATTAAGAGATGAACTCTAATATATGTTTTCATATATTGAACACATGCTCTCACAACCACCAACAACCATCATCCCACCACCTCCACCATCTTCACTAAACTAAACACACTCTATGTTTTGGCTTCTCAAAATGTCCACCGATCATTTTTGCAGCAAGTCCTATAAGATTCACTAGTATAGGACTCTTTGGTAGTTTAAGAATTTTCATGTTATGTATTGCAAGATATTTGTTTTATCTATGTATTCATATTGGGTTCACACACTATTTTAATTTTAATGGATGATTATTGTTGGTTGCATTACTATTATGCCATATTTTTCCTTCTTGTTACATGTTAGAAACATTTGTATTGTTCTAACTCGTTTTTGTTCTTACTCTTATCTCGTGTCTTACATTACTTTCTCATATCATTCTATTGATTGTTTAGATAAGTATATTGTTCATATTGTGCAAGTGTTGAATTCACATAAAGTCGAATATAAATTTTACAAACACCTTAAAACCTTAAATTAAAAAGCCGTAAACTATTCAACCCCCCTTTTAGTTTTCCACAATTGGTATCAAGAGCTACGTCAAACAAGATTTTTAAAATAAATTGTATTTTAAAACTTGAATCGATCTATGAAATCGGAAAAATATTTAGAAGGGCAATCTATGCAAAGACCACCACTATTTGAAAGTGATGGATTTATTTATTGGAAAAATAGATTCGAAACTTATGTGAAGTCAAAAGATCTAGATCTTTGGAATATTACTACCGATGGTGATTTTCCTCCTATTCAAAATAATCATGAAACTAAAAAGGATGAAATTGTAGCTTTTCATAAACAAAACGATGATCTTAAAAAGAAACTTGCTAAAAATAATGAAGCTAAAATGGTAATTTATAATGCTTTACCACGTAAAGAATATGAAAGAATTTTTATATGTCAAACCGCAAAAGAAATTTGAGATACCTTGTTAATCACTCATCAAGGTAATAATCAAGTCAAAGCTAACAAAATAGATCTTCTTGTTCAACAATATGAACAATTCATGATTCCGGAAGAGAAATCAATAGATAATGCATTTCCTAAATTTAACACTATTATTACTAGTCTAAAAACACTTGATGAAAGTTTTTCTAGCAAGAATTGTGTAAGGAAATTTCTAAGGGCATTACATCCTAAATGGCGCGCAAAAGTCACGGCGATTGAAGAATCAAATAATCTAACAACTCTATCACTTGACGAACTCATTGGAAATTTGAAGGTTTATGAAGAAGTAATTAAGAAAGATTCCGAAACCGTCAAAAGCAAAAAGGAACAAAGTAGATCTATTGCCTTGAAAGCTAGAAAGGAATTTAGTGATGATGATAGCTCAACCTCCGATAGTGAAGATGAAGAATAAGCCATGGCCGTAAGAGACTTCAAGAAATTCTTCAAAAGACGAGGATGATTCGTAAGACAACCACATGAAGAGAGAAAATCATTTCAAAGAAATAAAGACGACAAAAATAGCAAAGGCGAAAGAAAATGCTTTAAGTGTGGAGATCCAAATCATCTCGTCAGAGAATGTCTGAAACTATCAAGATATCAAAATCAAAAAGCGTTTGTTGGAGGATCTTGGAGTGATAGCGACAAAGATGAAGAGGAGAAGACAAATGACGAAAAGTGTCTTATGGCTAAAGCTTCAAATGAGGTACTTTCTGAAACCGAATACTTTACTGATGATCAATCATCACTAGACGAAAATGACTTAGATAATGAATATAGTAGACTATGAAAATTAAGACTAAAAGTCATGGCTAAAAATAAAACTCTAAAACAAGCTAAAATAGAATTAGAAAATAAAGTACTAGAATTAAAAGATATACTATCTAGGTTAGAAAAAGGTAATGAAGTAATTGAAGAATGTAAATTATGTCAAGACCTTAAGCTTGAAAATGAGAAGCTTTGAAAAGAAATATCTAGGCTAAATCAATTTAATAATAGTAGTCACTCACTTAAGAAAATAATAAATTCTCAAAAAACTTCCGGAGATAAATCCGGGTTAAGTTTTAATTTTACCAAAGAGTCACCTAGCGAAACCAAACAAGTAAAGTTTGTAAAAGCCCAAGAAGTCGAGTCGAAAGAAAAATTGATAGAATCAAATTCAAAACCAAAATTTATACTTATAAACAATACTAAAATTCCTATTGCAAGCGATGATGAGGTAAAACATTTTTACAAACCCTCCTTAAAACCCGGAGTCGGATTTACTAAACCCACAATGAGGTCTAAAACTCCACCTCCAAGAAAGACTAATAGTCCTCGACCTCGGTCTAGAACACCTCAACCTAGGAGAGACCAAGGCAGACAAAACTATCCTAATCACATAATAAGGAATCATTCACATCCACTTAGTTTCACTCAATGTGGAAGTTGTTCACCATGTATGTGCCAAAACCAAATGCAAAACATATGCGGAAACAATAACTTCGGATACATGAAACGTTGGGGACCAAATGGCTAAGCCATCGCAACCTTTGAAGTGGTGTGTTCTCTACAAATATTCTTTGTCTTCGGATTAAGAAATTCATGATAAGGTTCTCATGAACCCTTATCATTTACATTATGAAGACATTGATGAAGATAATTCCAAAGACTAAGGTACGCCTCACTTTTCATCTTCGTAGAATATAATGTCTATGTGTTACTATGATGTTGTAGTATAATTAGTTCTTAGAAAATAGTGTAGTCTCTAGAGATACTATTTGTTGGTTCTCTAGCTTTGAAGAGATTAGTTCACTATGAACTATTCTTTCGTATAGATTATAGTCATACGTCTACAAAATGGAAATCTTCTATGACCACGTAGCAATCTCACGTAGATGAAGAAGAGCAAGCTAGTGGTTAACAATTAACATAGAAGTAGGATTAGTCGAGCAAAGATCATAGACACACTATGGATGAAACAAACTCCCTTCGACCTCGACGATCGCCTCGGATCCGTGTCAACCATCATCTACGTCTATCGGAATCAACTTGTTGAAATCTTCAACTACGTCTTATTATTTCATTATCTTCGCTATTCATTCTCGTCTCACCTCAAATCACCTCATGTATTGACATCTTGATTATCTCGTCCGAAATAGTCAAAGAAACTTTTTAATTAAACAATGAGTTAATTAAAAAATGTCAATACTCATTCTCACAAAACTGGCCAAAGTTTGAAGAATTTTTTTTTCTTAGGGGGGCGGCCCCCTTAAAATTAAGGGGACCGGCAGTGTAAAGTGGGCGGCCCTCTTAATTAATTAAGGGGACCGCCTATCTGGAAAAACAAACACCCCTTTACAGACGAATCTTTATGCCAAACACATCATTTTTTTCATTCCTCTTCTCCTACCCACTGTGAACGAACACCATAGCCAAAAACCTTCAAAAACCAATCTTCAAATCGCCTAATTAACCAAAATTCGCAAGGGGCTTTCACTAACAAGACAATCAACAACATCTATTGTAAGTTTTCCATCATTCTTTTCATTTGATTTCATCCAATTTTGCTCTTAATCAAAATTGGGTGTTCTTCATTATTTTCATACTTTTATTTTGGTCTAGGAATTCCATAACTACAATGATACCCATAGTCATAGGAACACTACAACCTTGATAGGATTGAATCAAAACACTTATTGAGTCAAAAAAAATTAAGAACATGTATGCTTATGAACATACGGCCGAACTTTCGCATATATGCATTTCTAGAACACTACAACCTTGATAGGATTGAATCAAAACACTTATTGAGTCAATTTTTTTTAAGAACATGTATGCTTATGAACATA
>BQNB010011354.1:8246-81692 GCA_026074375.1 Tanacetum coccineum | reverse complement strand
GATTGCCAACGTGGCATTCCGTGTGTCAAACCTCCGTGCTTCTTTTGCACTTGTTTTAGTGCAAAAAGTTGATCCTTGGTGTGTTTCTTGTCAGTCCCACATGTCATTCCTTGTATGTCTCGACCAATCAAATGCTTTGGTGACGTTTCCTTTTGCCAGCGTGTTACTTGGTACTCGAATCTTCTAGCTACATCATCAATTTTGATTTACCATTTGATTTGGATGCAGGGTGAATCGAAGACGATGGTGAATAGTAACACACAATTTTGCGCCATTTCTTTCTATATATAAAAAATAAGTTTAATTTGTTTGACCCGTGTAATATTTCGTTTGACTTTGGTCTTATACAAAAGGGATTGGGTCTGGGATATTGGATTTGGGCTTGGACAAGTTAACAGGTTATAAGGATTTGGTTTTATAAGGAATTTAACGACCGTTATCTTTTATTAATAAAAAGATAACGGTGTTAGGGTTTTAGGGGCTTTTTATGAATTTTGATTTAACATTAACGGCATTTTGGGAATTTTGAAAGGTTTTGTCTCCTGGTAGTTGACCAATGTTGACTATGAGTTGACTTTGAGATGACTTTTGTCCTTTATTGCTATCAAATCCCTGGCTTTTGTACACTCTTTCCTTTCCTGTGTCCGTGTTTGTCCGGCTTTGACCGTTTTCTTGCGATATTTCCATTATCCGTACCTATACAATCACAAAGACAAAACAAGCAATATATAAGCATTTTATGCACAATTTTATCTTTTAGGGATATTTTTGATATAGAAAGGATATGTGATTTCTCACATATCAATAATGATCTCATGAACAAATTTCGAGATACGTAACTCGTATGTATTTTTCGACTTGTTTGGATTTGAAAAATCAAATTAATGAGCGTTTGGGTTAACTCTTAGGATTTTATATCTAGGTCGAGTTAATTGTTACTCCACATTTGTTGCATATAGGCACACACTAGGCACTAACCCAAAACATAAAAACAAGTATAAATGATTAATATATGGGCTTGTTCATGATCTTCTAGGTAACAATGCCTCGAGCTACCAGTCTAGATCATCAAAAGACAAGAAACTACATACCCTTAATATCAAATGAGTTTAGTCAACCTTTGCTAAACACAATGGCAAATCTTGAAAAACGATATTTTCATGAGGGAAGGGATGCAAGTCCAAACTTCGAAAATATGAGTCATATTCGTGCTAAGTTTGAGTCAATCGGCTTTGATTGTTTGTTAGACATTAACGAACAAATTATACCTTGTTTTGTTCTTGAGTTTTATTGTCAACTCACTTTTACCTATAATCCTAAGGGTCAATTTGTTGTCAACTTTGTCATTCAAAATAAGTCATTCTCCCTCACTCTTGAGGAATTCGGTCAAATTCTAAAAATACCATTCAAAGGTCAAGCCTCTACCACCGAAATGTGGTCTCTTGACCATTTGTCAGTAAGTGTTCCAAGTAGAGGTCTTTATAAAACCAAACCTCCGTCTCCAAGAGTCATTAAGTCTCTTATTCAAATTCCTCGACAAGGTCAAGAGACTCGTACCAAAAATAAGAAAACGATTGTCGTAGGTGAAAACAAAATTTTAACCCGAGAAATTCAAACTCATATGAAACCTTGGGTTGATATTATTCGTGAAAACGCCATTTGTCTAGGAGGACATAGGGATCATGTCTCCGCTTGTCTTTGTCACATGCTTTATTGCATTGAGACATCCACTCCTTATAACCTAGCATTTTTCATTCTCAAAAGAATGGAAAAGACTCGATTCAAACCAAAGGAACTCTTGCCTTATGGAATGCTCTTGACTAGGTTATTCAAACATGTCGTGTCCGTCTCTCCTGAGCTAGCCTTTGATCATTATCTCTCACATGATCGAGCCATGCATCCGCTCGCTCCTCATTACGAGCGAAAGACACGAGCGGATCGGGGCAAGAAAAGACCTCGTGAGTCAAATGCTAGCTCCTCCTCCTCCATAAGGATCATGTTCCTGCATGTCTTTGTTATATGCTTTATTGTGTCGTACACTCCGAAAAATTCAACCTTGCTTATTTCATGGCAAAACGAATGAAGTGGGTTACTAAACAAAAGAGGTTAATTCTACCATATGGTATGTTATTAATTTGTTTGTTTAAAGTCATCGTTAGGGAAAATCCCGAATTGGAAAATGAGTCCTATGTCTTGTACGATCGTGTCATGACTCCTCTTGCCGCTCAACTAGAGCGAAAACCCAGAAGAGATCGTGACACAAGAAGAGGTCGTCATTCCACTTCTTCTTCTTCCACCTTTGATCAACCATCCTCATCTCATCTCAACGATGATGATGACGATGGGAATGACGAAGGGACCTCGCGTGCAAGTACTTCTTCCCCCATTCGTTATGTCAATTCTTTAACCAATCAAGTTCCTCAAGTCTTTCAAAAACTACCTAACATTGACCCTGACCTTGAACCATTTTACACCCTCCAAACCGAAATCATCAACCGTCAAGTACAATTACGAGATTAGCATCGTGGTGGAGTAAGGTCAATCGGAAAAAGTCTTAAAAGGTTGTGGAGAAACATGAAGAAGTGAGCAATGAGGGAAATTGCTTTATGACATTATTATCTATATTATTTACTAATCTATTATGATTAGGTGTTTAAACTTATGCTACTTATTTGTAACTTAGTACTTAGTATGGGCAACTTAGCTTGCCATGGATGATCTTTTGATTTTATCATCCTAAACCAATGCTTGCATGCACCTTGATAGACTTTTGCTATATATATATATATGATATTACGCATGCTTATCTTTTGATAAAATTTGCCTACATATGCTTCCCTCATAGAACCCAAGATAATTGATATTGTGAGGTTAGATAATGAGTATTAGATGATTAATGATGAAATAGAATTGACTCAAAAAGGAAAATTTAGAAAAAAAATTATTAGGAAATTCTGGAAAAAGTTTTCTGTCTCCAAAAAACGGTCCCCTAAAATACTAGGCGCCCCTCCCCCCAATATATATGTAACCTTTTGAATTTCTGTGACCTTCTGAATTTCTGTGCAGTTGACCACTATCCCATCTAGGCACATCTATAATTTCTGCATTTTAACAAACACCTTTTGGAATCTAAATTTTCAAACCCTATGCCTTACTTCTTCAATCCATTTCGTCCACCTTAAGTCATGAATTCTCTTCTATCATCATCTTCATCACCTCATTCTACCATGAATTCCACCAATGCTTCTTCATCTAATCCTTCCAAGAAAATCAAACTCACCATAATCCCTCCTAGACAATTATTTGTCGACATATCTAGTGATGAAGATATCACCACCACACCTTCTCCTACAACAACCTCCTCATCCCCAACTCCTCCAAATGCACCATCAAAAACCACATCCACTAATCAAACATCAAGTCAAGAAAACACATCTTCTTTCTTTCACTCAAAACTTCAAATTTCACTACCATCTTCACACGAACCAACCTCTCCTCCTCACTTGAACCCTTTGCTTGACAACATTACGGATGTTCCTCATAGACCTCTAAATCCTCAACCACTTCAAAGTCATCCTTCCTTGGATATCACACTTTCTTTGTCCCCAATCACTCATCTTTATCACACTCATGACACTACATCACCACCATCACCACCACAATCTCAACCACCTATCATGGGCCATCCTCTTTTCCACAACTATCATGACTATCATGTATCAACTTGCATATGTTGTTCTCACAACCGAAACCTTTTCTTCACCCTAAGAGATGAGATGAATATCATGTTTGCTCATCTTGAATATCTTCTCACTACCGCAATCATTTCACACTTTTCACTCCACCTTAAAAATATCTAAATGTTTTCATAAACGTGAAACCCTAAACCTTTTGCTTAAAAAGTCATTCTCTATGAATCATAAACCATTTAAGACTTATGTAGTATTATTTCTCTCTATCTTGTATTAGTTCTAGTTTTATCTTGCATGAATGTAATAATTGAATGTGCTAATGTATGAGTTTCTTGTTGGTGGAATGAAACTCTTCTTTTGATTTAAATATAATGTGTTAACTTGAAAGATATTTGTCTTGCACTTGTACTTCTAACTTTGTTTTGTAGCAAAACAATTATCGTAAGATTGATCCTTTGGTGCCCCGAATAAGGGGGAGCTTACATCAAGGGGGAGTCTTGATATCGTCGATTTCTTTCTTCCTTCAACAACTCGACGATCATTCTTTTTGAATTCGACAAAAGGGGGAGAAATGAAACATAACTCATTTAATAATTTGACATCTTTAATTTTATTTAAAATGAGTTTATATTTTGTCATCATCAAAAAGGGGGAGATTGTTAATACAAATAATGCCTAAAAACGTTATTTATATTTTTCGACCTCTCAACGTTTTGATAATAACAAAATGTAAAAACGTTTACAATAAAAATAAACGTCTACAAATTATTAAATGTAAAATTTCATTTCTAAGATTAGTGATCACTTAAGGTATGGACAAACAAAATAATTAAGCATGATTAGTGATCAAGAAAATATTTTTCTCTTAATCCTCACTTTTAATTCTACAAAAGTATTTTTTTCAAAAATACTTTTACAAAATATTTTCTAATTAAAATAAAAAGTTTTATTAAAAACTTAAAATTTGAAATTCAAATTTTCCCCCCAAAACGGAAGCTTCTACACCAGATACAACATTCCCCATAAAAAGACAAAAAAATGAGTGGAGTCTAGGCGGCCCCCCCTTATATATAAGGGACCGCCCCCAGAGAGCCGTTGGGATTCCCTGCCTATAAATACTGCTCCATTCGCAGCAGAAAAATAATTCCTCTTTGCACGAAATTTTTTAGTCTTTTCTTTCTCTCTCTAAACCTTTTTTCTCTCACTAAAACTTTTGATCACTAACATACTTAGATCTTGTTTCAAGTTATCTAATCTCTTCTTCTCATCTCTTCCCTCTCATTCAAGTGCAAGAGAAGAACACTCGTATTGGTCAAGAAACGAAGTGCTAATTAGTGATCTCTCATATTTTCTTCTAAGTACCAAAACTCTATTGTATTTATCTTGTGTATTTGCGTGATTCGGATATCGTATAGATCCGATAGAGTAGATCTTGTGAGTGTGTATATCTTGTGAAGTGGTAGATTGGTTCTAGCTAAGATTAGGACTCGACATTTAGCTTAGTGTCGGAAAATAATGTACGCAACGTGTAAACGATTTTCTCCGCCTAAAGGGAGCTTGTTGACATAGTGAAATCTCGAGTCGGATACTCAGGGAGGTGCTTCGTAGCCGAATCACTATAAAATCTTGGTGTCTTGGTTTGGTTGTTTCTTTCCTTATCTCTTTACATTATTATTGTTGATTATCGTGTTTTAGTTTAGATAGTTATTGCTTGTTTATATTGTAATTTGATTGAACATATAACTCGGATCTATAGATTTTTGAAAGTAAACTTGTGAAACATAAAACAAACGTGTAAACTCTTTAAACCCCCCTTCTAGTTTCCACATATCTGTTGTAGTCTTACTACGTGTATATATGGGCGGACCTACGGTGGTTTTGGGAACTCGATGGATGTTTGCGAGGTAATGTAAATTTTCGTTAAAATTCTTGATTTTTTTCAAAGTGAACCTATACCCAAAACTTTGTGTCACATAAATATTACTTAATCCACTACTTTCTTAAATATTTGTTACTTGATTTCATGATATTGTACACTTTAACAACGGCTCGTTCCTCTGTTTCAGTGTTGGGCTCTTCTTAAAAACTTAAAATTTGAAATTCAAATTTCCCCCCAAAACGGAAGCTTCTACACCAGATACAACCTTCCCCACAAAAAGACAAAAAAGGAGCGGAGTCTAGGCGACCCCCTCCCCCCCTTATATATAAGGGACCGCCAGGACTGCCCCCAGAGAGCCGTTGGGATTCCCTGCTTATAAATACTGCTCCATTCCCAGCAGAAAAATAATTCCTCTTTGCACGAAATTTTTCAGTCTTTTCTTTCTCTCTCTAAACCTTCTTTCTCTCACTAAAACTCTTGATCACTAACATACTTAGATCTTGTTTCAAGTGATCTAATCTCTTATTCTCATCTCTTCCCTCTTATTAAAGTGCAAGAGAAGAACACTCGTATTCGTCAAGAAACAAAGTGTTAATTAGTGATATCTCCTCTTTTCTTCTAAGTACCAAAACTCTATTGTATTTATCTTGTGTATTTGCGTGATTCGGATATCGTATATATCCGATAGAGTAGATCTTGTGAGTGTGTATATCTTGTGAAGTGGTAGATTGGTTCTAGCTAAGATTAGGACTCAACATTTAGCTTAGTGTCGGAAAATAATGTAAGCGACGTGTAAACAGTTTTCTCCGCCTAAAGGGAGCTTGTTGACATAGTGAAATCTCGAGTCGGATACTCAGGGAGTAGAGTAGGGCGAAGAGGTGCTTCGTAGCCGAATCACTATAAAATCTTGGTGTCTTGGTTTGGTTGTTTCTTTCTTTATCTCTTTACATTATTATTGTTGATTATCATGTTTCAGTTTAGATAGTTATTGCTTGTTCATATTGTGATTTGATCGAACATATAACTCGGATCTATAGATTTTTGAAAGTAAACTTTTGAAACATAAAACAAACGTGTAAACTATTCAAACCCCCTTCTAGTTTCCACATATCTGTTGTAGTCTTACTGCGTGTATATATGGGTGGACCTAAGGGGGTTTCGGGAACTCGATGGATGTTTGCGAGGTAATGTAAATTTTCATAAAAATTCTTGATTTTTTTCAAAGTGAACCTATACCCAAAACTTTATGTCACATAAATATTACTTAATCCACTAGTTTCTTAAATATTTGTTACTTGATTTCATGAAATGGTACACTTTAATCATTATTATTTCATTTACACTCACGATTTTTTGTGTTGCACTTTATGACTTAATGTTATAAGTCCGCCTCTGCGTGTATATATGCTTTAGCAATACGACACATTTTATTCTTTTAAAGTTGAGAAAACAAACCAAGTTCAATATTTGTTTCACTTTTAAAGATGACCGAATCATGTAGAAACAACAAACTGAAAGTAAAAAATATGTTAATAAGGCGGAAATATAATAGTATAACCACTTTAGACACACCTACTCACATTAGACCGGGTGCAGTGGTGACCAACATAACCGTCAGTTATCCATCGTCACATCACATTTTCACTCTACGACCAACATCGCCACCAACAAGGTGGAATAATACCACCAACTTCGTTACCCAAACATGGCCACTTAAGCACAAATATATATCTCAATTTAAACAAATATACCCCACAATATACTAAAAAAAGTCGGTCGCTCAACCGACCGACTTGTGATCAAAATCAACAATTGACGCATCATAGGTTAAAGGTTTTTAAGGTGGACGCGACATAGGGCAACCACACGTCGTCAATGGCTTAATTACCCAAACTTGAAATTGTTTTTCCTTACAAATTAAAAGCACTTCACCCAAACTTGAAAATTACTTTATCCAGATAAAAGCAAACCCTTTCCGCACATTCTTTCTCGTATTCTTTATTTACAGTATTTATGTTCGGCGAAATTTCTTACTCTTCTCTTTTTCCTTTTCCTTCTTTTTTAGTTCAGATCTAAGGTGGGACCTGCCTCTACACATAACACGTATGATAAATACTAAGGGTCCATTTGTTATGTGGATATGGAATCAAATATTGAAAACTATTCTAATTAAAATTGTTTGGTAGCATTGAATGGATTTAAAAGTGGGTCCAGAGATTGCAAACAGTGAAATATATTCCATGTAAAATGGTCTGGTTTGGTTTATGTTTATATAAGGGTAGGGCCATAAAATTTTGTTACCACATATCCTTTGATTTGCTTACGAATTTAATATTTTTAACATTAAAATAATAATGAATTTTGATTATTTCATTTTTTATTTATTAAATAATAATATAAATTATATATTTTCTCTCTTTTATACCAAATTCAAATTTAAATCAAAATCCTAAACCCATATACAAACCAAACGGACCCTAAAAGCTACAAGTAAGTTAACGATAAAGGAGTTCAAACAAATATAACCAATATATGTTTTCCTTGCTTTAGAACAACAAAAAAACTAAACCATACAACGTAAAAGTGATAGATAATAGTTGAAAATTAAAGCTAATGCAACAGTAGCGTAGTGCGTGGTAATTTGGTATGCAACCGTTATTTTAATTATATAACCAGCCTTTGTTTTTATTCCTTTACGAAATTAAATGAGTATTTTTTTTCATATGTAAATCTATTCATATTTTATTTCTCAACATCCAATTACAATTCTCTATCAATCAAACAAGACAATGAGCAGTAATACATCATTAATTACTATGTTCACCTCATAACATCCTATATTCCATTTCTCTATCAGTCAATTACCTTTAACCAAACAAAAATCCAACGTTTCCGATGATTTAATGGGTATTTTTTGTAACTATATTCTAAAACGGAGGGTGAAAAAACAAAATGTAAAAGCCAGCCGTTTGGCAAATTACATAAAAAGTCCATTGGACATGTTCAAAGCCCAAAGGCCCAAAGAAATGAAGTTAGAAAACCCTGATATAAGAAGGCCTTAAATGACGCCTCACAAACCCTAATTCATCAAACACATTTTCTGCATAGGTTTAGCGGCAGCAGCAGCAGCCTCCTTTTCAAAATGAAGGTGCTTTAATCTCATTGAATCTTAATATCATCAAATGAATAATCATATGTGTATACTAAGTTGTTTGATATATGTTTTTATTGTGTAGTTCAACATTGCAAATCCAACAACTGGATGCCAGAAGAAGCTTGAAATTGATGATGACCAAAAGCTGTAAGCTCTCATTTCCATCTTTGATTCCTTTGTTATGTTGAATGTGTTTGCACTATCTCTATATGATATAACTTTTAACTAATATATGTGGTGATAGTAGCAAGTAGGTTAAGATAAATGTTTGTTTTAACTTGGTTTAGTTTACCTTAGTTACAAGTTGTATTGTTTTACACTTTTACTTACATTTGGAACAATTGTATTCCTATTTAGGTGATGTTGCAACATTATGTTTTAGATTATCTATATACTTTAGGGGTCTTTGTTTAAGGGGGTGTTTGTTCCGGCCTATATAGTCGGTTTATGGCTTAACTGGTTTTGTGCTTATGTTTCAAAAGCTCATTTTTTGTTCATAAGTTTCAGTTTCTTGGCTTATTTTTGGAATTTTGCTCATAAGTTTATAGAAAAAAAGTTTAGTTTATTGGCTAATGACCTTTTATTTATTTTTCTCTTTTGTTCATAAGTTTCAGTTTCTTTGGTTCATTTTTAATTTTTTTTCGCGCTTAGATATTTTATTTAGCTTTCGAAACATAAGCCAAAACAGCTATGCTCATAAGACCATAAATAAGCTGAAATAAAAATCATGCAGGACTGGTTTTTATTTGGCTAAACTAATCGCTCTAGTTTGTTTAATTTTACTAAATGCATACCATTGCTACTAAACAATTTTGTCATTGTACTTGTTTGTCAAATCAATAAAATCAAATGTTTGATTACTCTTTTGTGCTAGTTTGAGTGCTTATGTGTGTCTGTTATATAACCATAAGTTATGCATTATGGTATTTAGGCAAATGTTTTCTAGCGATAGAGTTTGAGTGTCTATTAGTTTTGGCACTTTTTTTGCTTTTAAAATGTAACTACAAAGCTAACTGTCGTCTGTGGTTTAATTTCTACAGTCGTGCTTTTTATGACAAGAGGATCTCCCAGGAAGTCAATGGAGATGCACTTGGAGAGGTATTACCACCTTCAGTTATTGTTTCACTTTTGTGTGTTGCAGTTGGATACTTACTGCCGAAGATGATATGATATCTAAAGTTTGTTTCTTGTTTTGGTCAATAGGAGTTCAAGGGTTACGTGTTTAAGATCATGGGTGGTTGTGATAAGCAAGGTTTCCCAATGAAGCAGGGAGTGTTGACTCCAGGACGTGTTCGTCTTTTGCTTGTCCGAGGTTTGTGAACCAAAATGTTGATTATGTATTGTATATATTACTGTTACCCCGCTGGTATATAAAATACCTGAGTCCTAATGTTTTTATTGTTTCAGGTACCCCTTGCTTCAGGGGTTATGGAAGGCGTAATGGTGAGCGTCGAAGGAAGTCTGTTCGTGGATGCATCGTCAGTCAAGACCTCTCAGTCTTGAACTTGGTCATTGTCAAGAAGGGTGACAATGACTTGCCTGGATTAACTGATGTCGAGAAGCCAAGGATGAGAGGTCCCAAGAGAGCTTCCAAGATCCGCAAGCTGTTTAACCTTTCCAAGGAAGATGATGTTAGGAAGTACGTCAACACCTACAGACGTACCTTTACCAACAAGGCTGGTTAGTACCTCATTATCATAAACATTGTTTCATTCATATACAGTGGATAGTAGATAATGTACTTGGAACAATCTGATTTATGTAGACTAAGTCTCTATAATCGTTTAGTTACACTTACATATTTAAAGTAATAAAGTATATAAAGCTATGTATAAAATGTTGTGTAGGCCTTAAACTTGACCTCTTTGATTGGCGTGCTGCTTAGTTAAGCCTATTGGTTTGACCTTAGACAATACATCTCTACTTGAAAAAATCTGTTGAAATTGCTGTTTTTTTAACACATCTCTTTATCGACATCTGATTCGAAATCATCTAAATGTGTTTACAGGCAAGGAAGTCAGCAAAGCCCCTAAGATCCAGCGTTTGGTGACACCATTGACCCTGCAAAGGAAGAGGGCTAGAATTGCCGACAAGAAGAAGAGAATCGCCAAGGCCAAGTCAGAAGCAGCAGATTACCAGAAGCTTCTTGCTAGCAGGTTGAAGGAACAAAGAGAAAAGCGAAGTGAGAGCTTGGCAAAGAAGAGGTCCAGACTCTCGACTGCTTCTAAGCCATCCATTGCTGCTTAGAGTCTGCTTGGTATGTACTTTGGTTTTGGGAGTTGTTCTTAATGGTACTCTGATAATGAATGAGACATTAGTTTTGTTACCTTTTTTCTTATGAGTTTGTATGACTGGCAATGGTATTTCAACATTTTGGTTATCTACTTATTTAAAGCGATATTTCTTGTGTGGTTTGGTTTTTACTTATTTGTAAAAATTTGATGTTGCCATATGCTTTACTTAGTTTCGATTATCATGCTCATAAATTTGGCAACACGTTTATCTACAAACAAAGATGTGTTGACAAATGAGAATGTTTCTGAAATTCATCGACAAAACATGATTTTTTTGATGTGGTTGGTGTTAAGATTATGAAGTTTTGGTCATTCTTTTTTCTTTTTGACCACATTAAGTTGATCAAACTTTGTAGGAGTACATTTTGCGGCTGCATGAGTGCTGGATTGTTTATCCGGTTCTGCTTGTTTAAAGTGGACTGGAGTTGTCAGAGTGATGATTTTTTTCTAGTCAGAATTTAAAAATTGAGCCGGGTATGCTTAGCTAGATGAAGTTTGGTTGACATTTATGTTTAGCTAGATGAAATTTTTTGTAAGGATCAAGTTTATATCTTGTGCTTTAAATCATATGTAATATGCTATAGAGTATAGACAACTAACGAGACATGCTTATATCAAGATTAACGTGATTTGAGCTCGTTCAATTTGAACTTGTCATCTCGATTTTGAGGTTCAAGTTTCGCCTTAAGGTTTTTGATTGACTCACTTGAAGGCTATGGTTTTTGATTGACTCACTTGTAGGCTATTTCAATTGCGTCACAATGGCGAGTTACCGTTTTAAAAAAAGGTAAATTACACGGCTGGTCCCATGGTCCTTATGGTTGGTGGGTGACTTGTAGGTACAATTTGTTTTGAACCCGATTACCCTCAACTCCGAAACCCTTAACACCTAAGGTCTACTGACCAAACGGATGTTTGGTCAAACCGTTATAGCCCCTTCGGTATGGTTTCGGAGTTGGGACTATCTCGGTAAAAAAAAGTTTTTATTATGGTACCTTAGTCAACGCCAACCCATAGGGACCATCCGTGTAATTTACTCTATAAAAAAAGAGCAATCAAGCTCTCTAATCTTAATTTTCAAATTTGATCATACAATGGACAACTATTCTCCCAAAACTAGACTTGTTATGCGTCTCTTTGTGGCCAAACACTCATCATGTACTGGTCAAACACACTACATTTAGTGGGTTAGTTGAGTAACTAAAATGCCCTCAAAAAACATACGACACTCAAAACAGTGGAGTGGTCATCATGGTGCACAACAGTCAAAGAAAACGACAACACATTTCTGGTCCGTCGAGTGTGGAAGAATATGCACGCTATCGCTTTTTATATCGTTCAAAGTTATCTTATCATCTATTTCCACCTTATCAAACCACATGACAATATCATATTCTGCCTTCTTAGGTGCAACGAGAGCAGATTTAAGGTGTATATTTGGAAAGAACCACTTAAAACATACCATATACCTCAAGCTATAATTAAGTTGACAGTTACAGTACTTTAATGCTGCAACCCATACTTCTTAGTCTGCTGAACTTTTGTGTACAACTTCATTCAAAAGAGTTGCGGCAGAACAATACAAATTTAAATTGAACCAAATGCCGATTAATGATTAAAGGATTGAGATCATGTCAAGTTAGAATCAACACAATTATTTGTTGTGTACGAATCATATTCTGTAATGTATATGTAAGCTCAGGGTTGTAAATGTGTGACGATAATAATATTCACTAATGTCTTTTAATTCATATGAAGACAACATATCAATCCAATTATGCACCTCATGATGCTACAAGTCTATAACAGTCTCTTTCACTTCCGGATCATCACATCCACTAGCGGTCGTACTCAAGTGGGTCAAAAGAGAAACTAATTAGGTTCAAAGTGTGTACATCATGTCAACATACGCTTCAGCTTCCGGTATGTTATTCCGTTTATATTCCAATGTGGTTCTTTGTGACATATTATACGGTGCTTATACATATCCATCAATGACAACATATATAACGGTCAACATATAATGAACCATTAATTAGGAGTATTTATCGTAATATTGAATTTGATTGATTACACGATTAGTACACGTTGAAGTATAGATAACCAACAAATCTATTAGATGTCAAAGGATCATAACTTGTCACAATTCTTCTTACAGTTAACAACCCGGCAATTCTTACGAATCTCCCCTGGTCGCCCTGATTGCAAGTCACCCAACTTTATCATCCCCTCAACAAAATCTTTTAAGAATGCCGATTGATCTTCACTATACCTTTGAACATATTCTCTTGTTTGTGGATTAGTAAACAATGTTTGGTCTGAATTAAGAAAACCTTTTCCGTTCACCAAGTCCTTGAAGTATTCGTTGTCAAAAGTTTTAGGCGTAAAGTCCAAATCACCAATCACATTCTCGTCACCACCAAGAGGACAAAGTTCTTGTAACTTTTTTAGAAACCCGGGCTCAATGGAGGGATCAGGTTTACCGTCGTCTGATTGGTTGTATATCCTATGCACAATGGAGAAGCAACGTGCATTACCAATGGAGTGAGAACCCGAAAGGGCTACTAAATCTTGGACGGAGAGGTTAAATCTAGCAAATAGATCGATGAGCATGCTTGCATTGGCTCTAGGACTCGGCATTATATCATCCGAGTCTTTTTGGCTTGCGCTTAGGCTGTCTAGTCTTCCCAACTTCACTTCCCAAAATGGACCTCCACTCTATATAACATACGAAGCAAAACCCCAAACAATTAAGAAAAAATTGGATGAATGTTATTTAAATGATTATGTAACTTGTACAATTATTATTGTCTATAATATGGGGTAAGGCAGTAACTATTACAAATATTGTACATGATTATATTACTTAGGATCTCAATAACAAAATTGAGTTAATTAACTACTCACAAAAATGTTTTATATCTTTTCATATAAGGAACAATTCTTTGAATACTAAAACCAACCTGATTTGAAAATTCCAATTAATGTTTTAAACAATGTAAATAGGTTTTCGAAAAGTTGACATTGGTTATAAATTTGTCATTAACACATTCAAACATTCCTTTGAGCATCTTATCCAAGAGTAAACATTTGTATAGCGTTAAATGCCAAATCAATTTCGTTTACTTGTGTAGAGAATTAACGAAAACAACAATACTTAATCCCGCCGGAGCGAGATATGCATAGAGAATAGAAACAGAAATAAATACCACAGCAACAGCATCTCTAGAGGCCATAATAATGATATCTGCACAAGAGACGGTCATAGGACAAATCCCCTCCAAAGCTTCCTTAATCTTATCGATAACCTCGTATGATCTTAACGAATCTATGTTCGACAACGAGAGTTTCTCTCCGAGCATTGTTGGAGTATCATCCAACAACAAAGAAGCATCACATCCCTGTTAATTTATTAAAAAGAAAGTTGTTTAGATTTAGTGTGCACATTTGCAAAACTTTGCTTTTTTAGTTTATAGTGTGAACATATCTCATAAACATGGTTTTTGGCTAATTTAGCATAATAAATATTTAATGGTAACATTTTTGATTGAGTAACCACTAGTAAATCTTTATGGATAATCTATAATCATGTTTCTAATATCAAATAGAGAAGAAAGAAAAGAAGGAAACATGTTTATATTTTCGAACCAAACATATAAAAATCATTTATATTATGGCATATATAAATGATTGTCATAACGACATATTTAAAGTTGGCAAGACATACAAACTAGAAATCATTCGGATAAGAAATGCAAAACTTAAAATATGAGAGGAAGTTGCTTACATTAACAAAACAATCATGAAACTGAAATCTCATGACAGAAGCTCCACTTCTCGGGTCTTTGATCATCGCTTTTTGCATTTCGCCCCTGACGATCATCTCTGCATTTGGACATGTGTCGGAGTAGTATCCTTGCCGAAGTTGTGGTGCCACAACCGGAAATAGAGCTAGGAAAACGAGAGGGAGAAGGAATAAGTTATGAGACATTTTTGTAGGAAGGTTTTGGGGGGATGTTTTTTGTATTGTGTTTTTATAACATTAGATGATGCATGTGGTGCATTTTATAGGTGTAAGTGTGAGATAAGGTACTTTGTACCAAATACATGTAATTTCTTGCACTTGAATACAATTAAATGTGAAGGAACATACAATAAATCATACTACTAAATGATTATTCTTTCTCATTTATGTATTCTTTTGTACAGTATCTTTGTAATGTTTGTCAATGTAATTATAATTATACAAAAGGCAGACGCCCCGATATGGGTGTGTGAATGGAATAGGGTGATGTGAGTTTAGGGGTTGAGGGGGGTGGTGGGTATTGTGGTGGGTTTATTTTGATTTTAGATGTTTATTAAAGTTGGGGGAAAATTTGGGTGGTTTTTTTGTGTGTGGGTGTTTTATTGGGGGATTTGTTAGGTGTGTTGGTTTTTGGTTGTGGAGGTGGTGTGTTGATATGTAAAGGTTGATGGTGTTGGGGGGGGGGGTGTTTAGTTTAGGTGTAGGTATGGATTGTGTGTTTTAGTAGGTGGTGAGATTTTAGTGGGGGGAGGGGTTGATAGGGTTGTTGTGTGTGGATTTTTTGGGGAGGGTGGTGGGTTTTGTGATTGGGGTTCGTATTGGAGTGTGGTGGTTGGTTGGGGTGTTTGGTGTGTGGGTGGAAGATGAGGTGGGAGGTTGAGTGGTGTGTGGGGTGGTTTTAGTGGTGTTTTATGGGGAAGTTTAGAAAGGTAGGATGGGATGGTAATGGTGAAGTTTGGTTTGAAATTTAGGTGGTATTGGTGGTTGGTTGGATATGGAATTTAAGGGTGGTGTGAATTTTGTATGATTGGTGGGTTATTTTGGATCAGGTATTGGTGTGTGGGGCTGGGGATTGGGGGTAGTTTAGGAATGTATGATGTGCAGGCTTTAAATCGACCTATACTTTATTAGGTTGTATCAGTCGTTACGTGACGCTTTATCATAGTGATAATACTCTGGTCAAATTCATCTGAGGTGAGTTCATAGCCCCCCCACTGTTACTTTAATCATACGTTATAAGTTTTTGGGTGAGAAACATAATGCACGTTTTACAATTGGACGCAAGTGGGTACATTTTATCATGATTACTTTTGGCCTAAGTAGCGTTAACTCACCTACTGTGCTCATAGAATCAAGAACTGAAGACAAGTTAAAGATCACATATATGTAGTACGTGGATACATTATTGAGCCAGAATGATAATAATAGATCTAATTTGGGATGACTTCCCGTTACGGTGACTAGCTATAATCATTAGAAACGAACTATTTCATGTCGGATACTGATGTTAAGGGTTGAACATCATCACGGGGCAATGTAGGCAATTTATATCTAGATATTGTATATCAATTATGCCGAGATCTTTCGGTGTCAATGACTCACTTAGGAAAACAGTAAATACATTTGTGATGTCTGCACTGTTGCAATTATCACAGGAAAAGTCGTGCGGTCCTGCAGATCATTTATTAAACCTATGAAATTCACCAATCATTATGTTGACGTTTTAAATGCAATGTTTTTCAGGAGTTCATTAAGCACGAGGATTGCGAGTGCATACATTTGGGTTAATTTTTTGAAGTCATGCCATTAAAGATTAGTCACATTACATTTTTGTTTATTTTATCTGTTATGGGCTGTAAATCTTTGTACCAATATCAAGTAAAGCTTCGGGCTTTTGTAACAAATACTTAAATAAATCCAATGTATCAGTTTAAACGACCTTTTGTGTCGTTCTTATATTATCTTGTGTTATTGATCTGATAAGTAACACGCCCCGGATCCTTATTCCGCTGCGACCCATTTTGGGGGTGTTACAGCTTCTCTTGAGCATTCAAAACTTAGAATGTTTAGATGACATTGCTCAAGACCGAGAAGATATGAACTTCCCGTTGTTTAGGATAAATGGACATAAATGAACATTTTCCTTTCTTTGGAGACCGAGTCCTAAGCTGACATTTACTTAGAAGTCATAGAGAAAAAAAGTTTAAAAGGACATGTTTTGAAAGCATTTGAAACTCTCGCTCGAACTTCATTTATATACCTGTGTCGATATTAATCAACATTTCTAGGTACGTAAATGTTATCGATTATCGAGAGACATGTCGGAGATACTAAGAATACTTTTTTGCGGTATTTTTAGAAATTTTATAGAGAAAATTGTATTCTTTGCTTTTTCATACGATTTATTCTATAATTTTATATTTTCTTTTTTCTTGGTTTTATATTTTTGTATTTTGTTTTTCTGATAAAATATATATAAAGAATTACCGAGATTTTGCAAGACGTTCAAGTTCCGTTGGAGACCAGCTGCGCATACCAAGGCGACGATCCAAATAGTTGAATCGATCCACCGGAAGAGCTTTGGTGAAGAGTCGGCCATTGGGTAAATCCTTCTTCTGACAAATACAAGTTCAATCGTTGCGCCCTTTTCCAACGTGTTCCTTAATGAAATGGTAGCCGGACAACGATGTGTTAATTATTCTTGACTGGTGGAGCCGGTTGCAGGATATGGGCCTATGGCTATTTCGAATCACAATAGAATGGAATCCTTATTGAAGTGAATACCATAATTCTTTAACTGTTGGGGTCCCGTATCCAATGGACTTGGGCACAACAACGATAGAGACACATATTCTGCTACGCGGTTGACGAGCGTTGTAAAGAGTTCTTTTTCCTTTGAGGACCAGCTAACCAGCTTTTCACCTAAGATTTGAGCTCCACCGGATGTACTCTATTTTTTTTTTTGGAGGGGAAGGTGTTTTTAAAAATCCCAGCAATAATCAGCATCTAAAAATCCAGTAGTTTCAAAAAACCAGAATCCTTCGTATACAGAAGACCCCATATTGACGGTCCCCAAGAGCATGAAATCCTTTTGACCCTCCTTTGAGGTGCTTCTCGGTTGGCTAGCCTGGTACCGAGAGCACATAAACAAGTAACATGTACAATGTTTGGTCTGCTTAACGTAAGATACATTAGGGCACCAATCATGCTATGATATTTCGTTGCAATGACTAGAGTCCCATTTTGATCTAGGTCAAGCTTATCTTTGATTTCTATTGGAGTACCAACAGGATCACAAGTTTCCATTCCATATTTTTTTAAGGATTTCTAGCACGTAGTTGGACTGGTTTATGAAGATGCCACGGGGGATTAGGGTTAAACCTTGTAAACTAAGAAAAACATCATTTCCACCCAATCATCAACATTTTGAAGCGGCTTTTCATAAGGAACAAAAAATAGTTTTGTGATACCAAGAGTTTGTAAAACCAAAGGATAATTCATTAACATAGACCTGTACCCTAAGAAGTAGTCGTCGAAGCACCTTCAAGAACGTTGGATCAATTATGCCTTGAAGAATGATTTTGTAGGAAAACAGTGACAATTCGTCGTACCATTGCCCCTTGGAGCTTGCTTTAAAGCCCATATAGTGCCTTCATTTAACATGTAATATACATTGCTTGGATGAATCAAAAACGATGAAACCTTCAGTTGACACACGTACACTTCTTCTTTAACGTAACCATCACAAGAAAGCACGTGTTTCCACGTCCATTTTGAACACAGTGACAACGATTTTTGTATGTAGCAAAGTTAAAATTTATCCTGATAGCTTCTATTCTGCCACCCTGAGAGGAAACCGTCATACATCAGGTAGATTCTGTTTCTGTGACACAACCAGCTACTACATTTCAGTTTACTCCCAGAGGATGATGCACTGAACTTCCACAAAACCTTCTCTCTTCCGTCCAACCTAATTCACCATGTGACCTATTCAAACTTTCTAGCGTTCTTCTCACACAGCATGTATCTGAGCATCACCTCGCCATCTAACCTCTGCCACTGCTGCGCCTTCTACTCTACACTACTCTACACAAACGCGACCCTTCTATCTATGACGCAGGTACTATCTATTGTCTCTCTCATAGGCGGACAAAGAGCGATTCATCTCTTACGCACACACCACCATCGGGCGCTACAAATCAAGCCTTGTTGAACCAGGCGGCGGATCCAGGTCACTACTTCGAGATTCGTCCGCATTTAGTGAGAGTCAATTCAATCTATCCTAACAGGTGGCTACAAGTGGAGCAAAACACAACCGTATGCACTCCCTTCGTCCGACACATGCTCTCTCGCACCGAAATTGCGCATCCGAGCATCACTCTCTCTCTTAGCGAGTGCGCGACCACGCAGCGACAGGTACACAACCATACGCGAGCGGTCAGCCACCGCGTAGACAGACATGTGCGATGACAGTCCCATGTATCCTCAAGCACATTGGAGCCATTAGGACTCGCATTATAATCACATCCATCTTTTTGGCTTTGGCGCTGTGACAGGGTGTCATCCCCTACATCATCCTCTTCTCCCATCACCACGATGGTACACACACTCTCTCCTTCACAACATCTGATAGCTGATCCTTCCACTCTATATACAGCTGGCACTGACACAAAAGAGAGCCCACTAACAAATAGCCACAACTAACCAACATGACGACGAAGCTCTCGAAATTGTGGATTTCCGTACATATATGAGTGAGTTATGGTCTAGCGAACGACACCACGGACTGATCAGCGAGATATGCCTACACTTCACACACTGCCGATTGTAGTATTTCTCTACACATACACTTAGGTCATATACACAGAAACAGCACACTAAACACTCTTTCACACAATACCGAGCAAATCCATAAACGCGCGACATTCTAAAGACACAATATAGTATCCACACACACACTTAACATTAGCGAGGTAGTAATCATCACTAGATGAGCGCGGCACACGCGGAGTAATCATTTGCATCTCTAACACAGTTCTGATGACACTCATTGCACTACTCATAGTAAATGAGTCTTGGACACACGCACTCTATCACTGAGCAAGCAACTCAACTCACTTGACCAGATCTCTGTGATTGGTTTAGAAAATTTGTAGCTTTAGAGGATGAAATGGTTGGTGTCAGTGTGTGTCTGATATTGCCATTCCTACTACACAGACATAAAACACCTTGAGGTCTCTATCCTGATCGCTACCAACACGCAGCGCAGAAACACAGTGACACGCGAGTCCTCACATCTGTCAGCCATCCCGCAAGAGACGCGTCATAACTTGGGAATGCGCAATGTACTTGAAACTGTCGCTCCCCACACGGCATACACATTATAGATATCTCTTACGCTATACATAGCAAGTACGAGCACAAAACACTAGCGATAAAAATATACATACACCTCGACACACGCTACAGCATCTCATACTAGGGTCTCCGCAATATACGCGTAGGAGATAGATCTGAGATGTCATCAGATATATGCGCGTAGTATATGCACAATAGGGTACACGAACAAGCACCCAGGTCAGCAACAAGGCTTGAGCACTTATCTCCTCATCATCAGACCCTTAGCACATCTTCTATGCTGTATACTCACTCGTTAAACGAATCTATGTTAAAGTGCAAAAAGAATGTATATGTCACACGCGGCTCTCGAAATGAGATGTAGTGATTAGGGCTAGCAGGCGCACGGAAACTAAATTACATTCTAGGCTAGCTCGACAACTGAACATACTTGTCACATGGCAACGCAGGAAGTCGTTTGCTTAGCTGGAACGTCATTGAGTGTTGGGTAGATACATATCTGTGATCAAAGTAGGGCACGAAATGGGCTAGATTAAGGTATAGTTGGCAGTGATCTATTTCACAAGCATGTACAGAGAGATAGGCGTGTCTGTCAATCTGAATCTACTTTGATCCACTCCTACTTCAGAGTCACGGATATATACTTTCGAGCCGGCGAGTATATGATACTCGACAACACTCACATTGAGACAACATCACTATTGCGATTACGGACGTGATAGTAGTCATAAGCGTGTAGGTGTGATACTAGTAGCTTTTACAAGTCTGCTGACGTAGATAATACTTGTATATGGAATGGAATACTTACACTGACTTGGTTCATACTTGAGTTGACATGCACGTTATGCGGAGCGAGCGTAAATAGTGCATTCGTATTTGACACTCGACAGAAACGTTAATGGTTGTTATGGTTAGGAAGGATTGGTGGTGAAGAGAGCAGAGGATTAGAGACAGTGGATTCAGAGAGCAGGAGAGTCTGTGAGAGGAGCGATAGTTAGTCTATGTGTCATATGATACGTTTGACTTCGTAAGTGACCTATAACTGGAGTTTTACGTATCTTTACAGTATATAAGAGACATGTACTGTCGGCTTCGGAGTGACAATTCGGAACTCTTGCATCTTTCGAGCAGTCACTGACTCTACAATTACACTTGCTCGTTCATGCAGTCTTGTGGATGAGAGCAGTGACACTCATTACAGTTACGAGTTTTCTTTGAAGTAGTGTATTGTGACAGTATAGCGGGAGTGAGAGGCGGGTCTTAGCAGAGGAAGTATGTTTTGATTTACATGATCACCGGTGGGTGAATTGAGGATCTATGTGAGCTGTTGCAGTCTTTCAACGTGGTTGTGAGATTTAGGGTTGAATAGGGGGTGGGTTGTAGTGGATTGAATTGGGGGGGATTGTATTTTGGTAGTGTGATGGTTTTTGTTAGGGTTGTGGAGGATTTTGGGTGTTGAGTAGTATGGGTGGAGGATGATGTGGGTGAGTTTTTTGGTAAATGGGGGTTTAAGTGTGGGTGATTAATATTATATTTATTTAAGATGAAATGGGTGGATGGAGTATAGGTTGTTGTATATATTTAATGTTGTAGTTGTGTTTAAAGAGGAGGTGTTTTTGATATTATGGGTGGGGGGGGGTGTGATGAAGGTTTTAATTGGTGTGAATTGCTGAATGTGGGTAATTGTGGGGTACTTATGATTGGTAAATGTTGTGGAAGACCGATGACCAAATCGTTCTTAGCAAGGTCATTTATGGTGTCAAAGTTGAGGTGGGATAAACGTTGATGCCATAACCAAGACTTGGTAGAAGTAGCACGAGCCATGAGGCAAATTGGAGATGCAGAGGCCGTTTCATGAAGATTGATGGTGTAAAGGTTTGTTGTATGATTTCCTTTCAATAAATCAACTCCTTCGAGGTTTTTGATGAAAGATGTGTTTCTTCTGAAAGCGACCTCTAAATCTGAATCACAAAACTGTCCAACCGAGAATAGGTTGTGTCCCAATCCTTCAACAAAATAAACCCTGGTGATCAATATATTTCCCCATTGAAGATCACCATAATCCAGAATTGCAGCAATATGATCATTTCCAAAGCGGGCGGTTCCTAAGAACTTCCAAAGAAAGTTTATTAGAAGCTTCAAATTTCCTACCACTTGCTCTAACTTTGTTGATAGGCAAAAATTTATCTTCCTTAGAAGTCTTAGAAGGATTAATCCTAAACATTCCTGGGGTAATCACGTTATCACTTTTCACGACTTTTGATTCTTGTGTTGTGGGTACCGAGTTTGAAGTGACTGGATTTGACAAATCATTCGTCTCATCAACTTTTTGAGGAACCCGAGTTTTTGAAAATTTTGTACGTTCAGATTGAAATGCATTTGGTTGTCTCACAACAAAATTGTTTTTTAAAGGTTGCATAGACAGTTTCCTCTCGGTTGATTGATTTGCAAACTTAGTATTCGTACTCGTACCTTTGGTGGTGTCCTCTTGTTTAGAAACCTTATCAAATAACTGGGCTCTTAGCTTAGTATTTTCATAAATCGTATCAAGTAATTTATCTTGCAAAGAGTCAATTATTATTTTGGTTTGAGCCTGTGTCACTGAGATAGAGTCAAATAGGTTCTTGTATGTGGTCTTAAGATGAGCATTTTCTTTAGCATAATTCAAAACCTGAAATTCTAATTCCACGTTCTCATTCTCTAGTTTCTGAGACAAAGGATCAAGGGTATTTGATACACATGAAGTATCCTTACTTTTACCCTTGAGATCTCCCAACTGAGCTTGCAACCGTTCGATATTGTAATTGTCATGTCTTATACAAGCATATATCCGTAACGAAATTTTGTCATATTTGCATTCTTCACACTTTTTGTACCAATCATTCTAAAGTTTAGCATATTCATTCTCCTTTTTAGTGATACAATTTTCAAAATGTTCTTTCGTACGTTCAAGCTCAGTTTGGAAATTGGAAGTATCTACAACAGAATTACTTTGGACAATAGACATAATATCCTGACTGACAACTGCTCACAAGAGACGCTCGATTTCCCAATCGATTCCCACAGAGCAGTGCTTTGGCAAGAGATTGATCAGCTTCTTTTGCAAGAGATTTAAAGTCTCGAACAAATTTAGCTGCTTCTTTCAAAAATTATATTTCGAAATTTTGCAATCTAGCATCAACTTGGTTAACAATTGGGAAAATTTCATCCTTTACAATTTTGCGAATCTCTTGGTGAACAGAAGACGACCAATTGTGTATATCTAAAGTCATTTTTTGTTTGACAACACGTTGAAGAGTCACAATGGTGCTTTTTACCTCATTTAGAAATTTTTGTGCAACACTTGGAGAAGTATCGTCCGAAAACTCTTCATTTGGTATTGAAATCGATTTAGAAACATTGTCTGTTTTGGAAGTATTTGAAAAATATAACTCTTCACGTGACTTGGCCGTTTAAGAAACAAAAACCCCTGAAAGATGATTAATCTTTGTATAGTTTACCGGTTTTATTTCTTTGTTCAATTGTTTCATTTTTAAGCGAATCTCTTGAGCAAGTTGCAGTGTCTCCTTCGAATCATACACAGCAGGAGGATCATGCTTTTCTAATAGAACTTTGCCATTATACAAACTCTGTTGTTTCTGCTGAGCTTGCTTGAGATAAAAAGGATTTTGATAACCCAAATCCATTTTTTGTTTGGTGTGGTAAGACGTGTCTGGCTTAGGTGAAAGCATGTGCATCGTTTGAATCGATTGACCCGTTTTAACCAAAATATTATCTAATTCCTTTATCTTATTCTCAAGTTGAATTTATTTATCAAGAAGCTCGTCTTCGCGTATTTTGAAATCAGACTTCAACTTTTTCTTTTCTTCAAGAAGAGAAGAAACAATTGACTTTTCCTTCGAAATCTGGTTATTTAAATTTGAAATTTCCTCATTCAAAGTCGTTATTTGTTTATCGGAACTTAAGTAAAGTGCATTTATCTTTTTAGTAAGACATTGCTCTTGATAAACAGACTTTTGATAACACCTTTCAAGTTTGTCATATTTTTCTTGACTAATTTCAAAACACTTTTCTTGATTTTATATCTAGCAAGCTCAGTGGTCAAATCAGCATTAGTTTCTCTCAACTTGCGATTGACCGTTGTTACTTTTCAACTCCCAATTCGCCAAATTAATATATAACGAATTCAAAAATAAGCATGAGTATCCTCAATAAGTTTAGTAAGTTATCAACTGTTTCCCCACTTGTTCCACACAGAAACCTCAAAATAAACTTACTATCTGTTCTGTTGAACTTGTGTGGTTTACAGGAATGGGCTCGAGTAGCCTCAGTATACAAACTCCTCTTAGTGAGACATATTGAATATCTCATTATCATAGCAATTTTCATAGTTGTGTATCTTAGTTGATCCGTCTGAGTCATAGACGGGACTTTTTGTCAGTCTGAGTACCCGATAAGATCTTGCTGAGCAAATTACCTCAAATTGCAAGTTTGCATTTACTGCTCCCTCAATCCTTATCAGGATCCACTGCCAGCAGCCCATCAAATCAAATTCTTCAGCTTAGAGTTGAATTCCTGCTTCTTCCTTTTAAGCAATCAGCAGCTGAGTCTGAAAATAAGCAGCATCCCTTCTCTTTGGTCTGACTGTGCAGTTCCTAGCAAGATGACCCAATCCTCTGTAGTTGTAACACCCTTATCTGATTTCCATTAATTCCCAATCGCATTTAACCCTCAGCCCTGCCGCTACAAAACTTACCTTCCCATTCATTCTGATTAGCATCCCCGGAAACAACAATAAGCCCATTATGATTTCTAACATTTAGAACGCCCGGATTCTGAACTGCATTCTAAACAACCTAATTCATGATATTCTATACTGAATTATACCGATTTTGATTCCCTACGTTCTGCCTAACATGCTGTCTAAATTGATTTCCACCATTACCTCCAACCACATGCATTTGTCTGTCTTGACCCATATTCATTCCCAGTTGAGCAATCTGCCTGTTGTTTGGGTTTGATGAAATTCTTTAGTTGTTGTTGGTTGGTGTTCAGTAGTTTAGTTTGAATGCCTTAGCCATTAGAACAAGTGCCATGTTCATAGCAGTTGTGGGATCTGAGATGTCTTCGGGGTTTGGCATTGGTTATTGCATGTAGTTCTGGTTTAATGGTGGTTGTGGGTTACACTTGTTATTGGGTTGTGGTTGTTGCATTAGGTACTTGGTGATGGTTGATCTTGGTGAAACATTGGATAATTGAAAGGATTGTTGGAATTTGCCATGAATGCTAAGGATCATTGTGGTTTTTCTTTTCCCCAAAAGTATCGTTCAGAGGCTCTAGTCTCGACCACCTTTTATTGAACATCAAGAAATCAAACAACTAAAGTGTAATCTGTTGTATGAAAGGTTGCTATGTTTTGAACAATGTAACATCGCGCTCCATTCAGGTGTAAGTTGTTTTAAGAATCAGAGATTTGTGCAATCTTTTCTGGGAAATGTTTGTTTCTCTTGAAATCATTCATCAAATTTGAGAAACAATGATCGTAAGACTCAATCAATTCCCTATCGGTAGAAGTGAAACTTTCCTATTCATTAAACAACTTAGCCTTTTTCTCTTGAATTCCGATATCAGAACCTTTCATCATTTGTTGAACATGTAACCAGATTTCCTGAGGAGTTTCACAACTATCAACAGCAGCATAGATGTCTTCAGGAAGACCGAGAAGAATAGTCTGAATGGCTTGATCATCGGCTTCTACCTGTTTAATCTCCTTCTCGGTGAGTTCATCATTTGTCTGTTCATTAAAGGTTTCATTGACAGGAACCTCACGGTTTGCAACACCTGGTTCAGGAATCATTCGTCTGACATAAGGACCATTTATAATGGAATTGTAGATTAACTTTCCATTTGGTCTGCTCTTAGCATAACGAAGAAGACGTGATGACCATGGAACGTATTTCTCTTTGTTAAGCATAGGAGGGCGGTTTTCAGAACCGGCTGCATAAATGTCTTGTTGAGTCGACATTGCAAAAGTGATGTGAAATGATAATCAAGGATCGTTTTAGTGATTAGTGGTTTGGAATACACGGGATTTTACATATCTTGATAAAACCGTAAAAATAATTGAATCTTTCATGGGATTTTACAAAATCAAGAAGAAACCATGAAAAAATAATTAATTGTTGTTGAAATCGTTGTTGTAATTGGAGTGAATTTGCCTTGCTTGAGACAAGGGTGGGTAAGCTGGGGACTCCACATCTCGGGGTCTTTGATTCACAGCATTGCATTTCGCCCCTGACGATCATCTCTGCATTTGGACATGTGTCGGAGTAGTATCCTTGCCGAAGTTGTGGTGCCACAACCGGAAATAGAGCTAGGAAAACGAGAGGGAGAAGGAATAAGTTATGAGACATTTTTGTAGGAAGGTTTTGGGGGGATGTTTTTTGTATTGTGTTTTTATAACATTAGATGATGCATGTGGTGCATTTTATAGGTGAAAGTGTGAGATAAGGTACTTTGTACCAAATACATGTAATTTCTTGCACTTGAATACAATTAAATGTGAAGGAACATGCAATAAATCATACTACTAAATGATTATTCTTTCTCATTTATGTATTCTTTTGTAGAGTATCTTTGTATTACATGTTTGTCAATGTAATTATAATTATACAAAAGGCAGACGCCCCGACCCGCCCAAAAACGGGTAACATTAAATTTTTTTAACCCGGCTCCACCCCCACATTAATGAAAGGTTTTTTTTTTTTTTTTTTTTTTTTTTTTTTTTTTAACAGTTACTTCTTTCTTTTTTTATCATTTTTTTTCCCTTTTTTTTCTGAAATTTTTTTTAAAATAAAACTTTCCTTTTTTTCCCTCGGAATACCCTCTCGCGCTGTTTGAGTCATCGATCTGTTTTTTTATGAATAAAACTTTAAGTTTCCTCAAACCTCGCGCTGCGCTAATCGTCCCGCAACGGCGCGCGGTCGCCATTTTTTTTTCCTTTTTTTTTTCAAAAAATTTCTAAAATAAAATTTTCCTTTTTTTTCCTCGGAATACCCTCTCGCATGCATTAAATGGCCTTTTGCATTTAGTGTCCATTAAATGCACCGGGTTGACCGGGGTGCATTTAATACGCCGGGTCAACCCTACCCGGTCCGATCGGTTTGTTTTTTTATGAATAACAATAGAACTAACCACGCGCTTCAGGTGCATTAAGTTGCATTAAATGCACCGGGTTTACCCGACCCGGTCCGAACATTTTTAAATTGTTTTTTTGCTTTCTTTTCCAAAATATTCACTCGCATTTTTTCAGTTATCGGTATTGTCGGGTCGACCCGACCCGTTCCTTTTTTTATTTACGAAATAGCCCCTCAAATATTTACGAAATACCCCCTGACACTATGTGTTAAATTACGAAAACTACCCTCATTTTAATTTTTTTTTATAAAATACCCCTTTCCCCACTAGCGGTCGACCGTTAGTTTTTTTTAGAATGCACCAAAACAGTGCTTGAAATCGGTCGTTACTTAACGACCGTTAAATTTTTTTTTTACAAAAATATACTTCTAACACGTCCAACCAAAAACACCGGCCGCCAAACATCCCGCAACGGAGCGCGGGTGAACCTAACTTGTTTTGTACAACAAGTTCATGAACAAATTAAATGGATGACTAGCTCTTTCAACAATATTTGTACCTAAACAAGCAAAAGAACCCGCGCGTTGCGGCGGGGCTAATTTTTTCCCGAATAGTTTTTTTTACGTTTCGGGGGGTTTTTTTTGGGCGATGCGTTATGCGGGGCTAATTTTTAATATATTTTTTTGTATGATTCGGGGAAAAAAAAAATTGCGTTGGGACGAGCTAATTTTTTCCCGAATATTTTATTTTTTGGGACGGTTTTGTAAATTTTTTTACGGGGATTTTTGTGTAAGAAAATCGTAAATAGTTAAAAGGTGAGGGTCCGTTTTGTATTTTTTTTTACTTTGGGCCAGATTTTAGACTATTTTTTGGGTTTTTTTGGCTAATTTTTTCCCGGATATTTCCTTTTTTTGTATGATTCGGGAAATATTTTTTTTGCGTTGAGACGGGTTAATTTTTTCCCGAATATTTCCGTTTTTTGGGACGGTTCGATATCTTTTTATTTGAGCCGATGAATGTAAAAAAGTTGTGAACAATAAAAACTTGATGTGTTTTTTTGTTAATTTTTTTACGGGATTTTTTGTGTAAGAAAATCGTAAATAGTTAAAAGTTTCTAGAATGAATCAAACTGTTTCCAGATATGGAGTTGACTGATAGATGATGAATTTTTGAAAATGATTAACACTCTCGATGTGTCACCCAAAACCACTTTACAAGTGACCCTTTGAATTGATTTTCAAATTGTATTTTTCTATATCAACGGTGAGATAGTAACTCACGAGGTTCACTCTTATCGTGCTGTCTGGCTTAGAGTACGATCCTATAATGAGAACATGTCTGAAGTACGATGAATCTATACTTATAGTGTTTAGAAAGATTCAATACTACAGCTGGAAATCCTGTCAAGAAGATTCTTCTTAAATTGAATCTATCTGATCACAGGTCGATCCTCACGGATCTGAAGGTTACTCCAACCAAACCTGGGCGAATGACAAAGCCATATTCGTCCCCCCGCTTTATTGCTAACTGTTTTATGCAGGCTATTTAAAGATGATGGTGGAGGTTCCTGATTCCAGCTGGCTCACAAGATCCATAGCCACATGCTCATACCCGACCGACAAACATAAAGACATCATGAAAGCTCAAGTACATGTTTCAAGACTTCCGCTACTCTGATACCGCACATCTTTCTCGAAGTGACGAAGTGTTAAAGTTAAAGAATTTCAAGAAAGATGCAACATTAAAGCTTTCCAAATCAACAAATCAAGAAAGGTATGAGCATGTCGGTCCAGAAGTCGCAAGTTCACAAGATGGCAAAGTTTCAAGATGGCGAAGAGATTGTGCTTGGTTGATGATCTCAAGATGCTCAAGATCACAATGTCAAATACAAGTTCAAGGAACAAGCTCAATCCAGAAATCAATGATCACTACAACATATTCACAAGAGAAAGTCAAAAGGACGAGCTAAAGACTAAAAGACAAAGCATAGTATGCTAGGCTTAAAGTTTTGTAAAATGGAGTGACCTCCCTTAGGGGGAGATTGTTGGAAACACAAAAAGTGTCGGTCACTTCCAAGTTGTAACAGTCTTAGCTCGTAGTTTATGTAATGATTAGATTAGTAATCTAGTCCGGCCCAAGACCCATGGGAAGCCCATCATAACCCATGGGCCGGCCTATAGGTACTATATAAACCCCTCTCCTAGCCTTGGAGAGGGTTGGTTGTTCCATTTTTCCATATTCCATCTTTATACAATTCATCCATTTTTCCATCCAATCTCTCTCTAACATCACAACCCACATCTCACTCTTGTTCTTGGTTTGATCATAAGATTACTAGAATTCTACAATACGGCTTTGCTTCAACCGTTTGACCTCTCGATCTATAATCTCTACGGGTTCCTCCATAAAACGGAGTTTGTCATCAACATGAAGTCCTTCCAATGGGATGGCTAATGGTTCGTCGGAATAACATTTCTTCAAGTTGGATACACAAAATATATTATGAACCCTGCTCAACTCTTGAGGAAGCTTAAGCTTATAAGCAATGGATCCAACCTTTTCCAGCACCTTGAAAGGTCCAACATATCTAGGGTTTAACTTCCCCCATTTGCCAAAACGTACGACCCCTTTCCAAGGTGAAACTTTAAGCATAACTCTATCCCCATCTTGAAATTCCATCGGCATACGCTTTAAATTGGCGTAACTCTTTTATCTGTCACGGATGGATTGCATCCTTTGTTTGATTTGAATGACCTTCTCAGTTGTCTCTTGTACTATTTCTGGACCGGTGAGTTAAACTTTCCAACCTCGGCCCAACAAATAGGTGAATGACATTTTCGACCGTATAGTGCCTCAAATGGTGCAGCCTTGATGCTAGTGTGATAACTATTATTATATGAAAACTCGACTAATGGTAAATGTTTAACCCAACCATTTCCAAAGTCGATCACACAAGCACGTAGCATATCCTCGAGAGTTTGGATAGTTCTCTGGTATGCTTTTAATTACACATACCTTTCACCATTAAAACCGGACTTAAATGACCAAAAACGTACCAAAAATACATTGTATTTGTATGTTTTCACTTATATTGTGCAGGAAACGGATATCCGACAAAAGGACGAAAAATCATGCAAAAACAAACAAATCCGAGCACGGAATGGAAATGCATGGAAAAGCATGGAAAAGACAGTCAAATCAAAGCCAAAGTCAACAAAATTCAAAGTCAAAGTCAACCCCGCAAAGTCAATGGTCAAACCCGAAGCCGTAAAGGAAGAAAACTTAATGGGCCCACCCGAACTCATCTAATGGGCCGGGAAAACCCATTAGTATATAACTAGAAGACTTGAAAGCCCATTTTCCTTAAAAAGCCCATAATTCCTTATATAAAAACACACGGCCAAATTCCTTGACATATGGCCCAAATAACACTTAACGGGTGTTAAGTGTTATAAGCCTTATCCCCTAACTCTCGTTAATCACCACAAGGACCAAATTTGCAACTACAAATAACACCCTCAGGGACCTTTTGTGCCAAATCCACAAACCTTACCATGTTATACCTAAAACTAAATTTCCCGCCCAATAAACCCCTCTACTGTTCATGCTTCCCTGTCCCCCCTCCTCGACCACTGTTCACAACCAGCCAAAAACCCATTATACAACTCACCCCCACCTCACAAAGGGACAAATGACACCATGGCAATCCTCCCTCAACTCATTAGACAACAAAGATCAAGGGTGTAGATCATTTGGATTGGGCTCCAAGGAACTTCGATGGCCAAGATTGATTTGTGTTTACTCTCTCACAACAAACACACCCTAGTTTCTGTCTCAGCAAAGAAACACAACCAAGAAGAAGACAAAAAGAAAGAGGCCAAGACCTTAGAATAATTTTTCTATCTAAGAGGCTCTTTTGTAATCCATTTGGGCATCTAGCTTTTAACTTAAGATAATTTTCAGTTTTCCTTAGTTTTAATTCATTTTTATTGTAATTTTACTTTGTAAGGTTTTAAGATTAATGAAATTCAAAGTTTGGTTCAAAATTTTGTTTTTCAAGTTTTAAGTCCATTTTATGTTTTAAAAAGCTCACTTTAAGCTCTTATAAGCTCTCATTTAAACCACTTTATAACCTGCTTTTATAAAAATTTACTTAGAAATATAAACAGTTAAGAAAATCTTAAAAAAAGAAATTACCCTCAAAATACCACAGCTTAATATTTGGATGATAAGCCAAAAAGGGATGGGCTTATGGACTCTCACTAGCTTGTTTTATACAAGCTAGAGTTTGTAGACTCTTTATTTAACCCTGTTTAGAGCAAGGGTTTGGTAAGTGCACTTTTTAAATTTTTGTTACTGTAGCATAGCTTATTTCTGCTTATTATTGCTTCTAGTTGCTTATTTATGTTTATCTCATGCTTATTTATGCTTGCTTTTTGGATGTCATGCTTTTTGTTTGAGTTGTTGTTTAAAACTGCCAATTAATAGCTCAAACTGCTTATTTTGTATCAGCTTATTATAGTGCTTATTGCTTGGTTCAAGTTGCTTATTTTGGCTTAATATTGATTTGTTGTCATCAGCCGAAAAGCTTATTTTTAAGCCGAACAACTTTTATGATCTATTTTAAGGCGAAAAAATCAATTTAAAAAACATTTTAAAACCTTTTTCGTTTCCAAAATATGAAACCAAAAGTAGAGGGACTAATTTTGCCCTTTTCGAAACTTGAATAAAATGTTAAAGTCGTATGTTGAAAACTCATGAGCTATAAGGACGAATTTCATAAATATCTAAACGGTAGGACTCAAATTGAACCTTTAAGTTAAATTCGAAAACTAGGGGGACCGATATTGTAATTAACGAAAAGTAGAAGGTTAGAACTCGTCACTTTTCGAAAACTATAAAACCATAAGGACCATTATCGTCACATCACGAAACTAGGTAAATAAGGGCTAGAGTTGTGAACTATTGAAAATAAATGATAAGTTTTAATAAATATTAAAACTTGGAGGTTCACTTGTAAATAAATAAAAACTATAAAACGAAGGGACTAAAACCGTAAATCTAAGAAACTTATGATTTACTTTGATAAAACAAAAGTCTTGGTTTATAAACTTAAGTGAGTACAACGTAATATATATTTACTAAAATATATACGTTTATGTTTCGAGTAATAATTAAATATTATTATCGAGAAGTAATAAATATGATATATTTATTAAACGGAAACAATTTCACGTTTCTCGAAAACCATCGAAATTATAAATACAATGATCTTGTGCATCACCACACAAGTGATAACGGTATATACAAACTTAAAAATGGAATTTAGTTTATACAAAGAGTCGTTAGCTTAAATGTGTAAACTAAGACTTGACCGTACTTACTTAGGTACTTAACGGTGTGATCCACTGCCTACTTGGATATTTGTTATCATTCAGAGAACTACCGGCTAAGGTGAGTTCATAGCCCCATGCTTTACAATTATTTAAATGATTTACATCCTTGGGGTGAGAACATGCTTTGTTTTACAAACTGGACGCAAGTGTACATTTTATACCATGATTACGTGTTTGCCTAAGTTACCATAACCCATTATGTCCATGATCATGAACTGTTAATTTGACATGATATGATTGGGAATTAACATTGTGTAGGCGCGAATGTAATGGATATAACTAATAGGATTGACAATCCCCGTTCGGGTGAGACAAGCTCTCACTGGGAACGAACGCATACCATGTCGAACCTGATGTTGCGGGGTTTAGCACATCATTCACTGGACACGTTGTTTGGCAAATTTATATTGCAACCATACATTTCGAGCATCGGTGTCCACTGAGCTTAGAAACGTAATTACTTTTATGATGTTGCATTTGTTGCTTAAATCATGCACTGGAAGGTCTTTGCGGCCCCTTCAATCGATTTAACATAAACCTATGAATCCACCAACTTGTATGTTGACAACGTTTTAAGCATGTTTTTCAGGTCCAAAAAGGCCGAGGTGCGATATACAATGGAAAGTCAATATTGAAGAGACAACACTTAGAATTAGGGTCTTAATTACAACTTTGGATACAATTGTTATAAATCCGGAATCTTAACTATTTTGTTGAAACTATTGAAGCCCATGACATATGTAACAAACAAGTATTTTTGTTAATCCAATGTAACTTTTTCCAAACGACAGACGTTTTATAGTCATTCTCAGATCTTGTGCTATTGACCCAATAGATGAAAACGCTCGGATATTCACATTCCGACTGCATACCAGATTTGAGGGTGTTACAACAAACGGCATAACCACAAACTTGTGAAATGGAAAAAACCATTGTTTTCACAGGTCCATTTAATAAGCATCTTCCAGCTTTCGTCCTTTTCTTAGATATCCGTTCCTGCACAACACAATTAGCAAAACAAGCATATTTTTTGCATTTTAAGTCCGTTTCTGGTTATTTTAACTTGTTTTTAAAGATAAAAGGTATGTGTAATTAAACACATACCAGAATCCTTTAAAAGAAAGGATAGAATATCTGTATAGATAGGAAACGCAAACGAAAGAATAAACAAGCGTACCACGTCAAAAGGAACACATATTGATTAACGATACGTACCGAGATCAATAAATAAAACAAAAAATAGAACTTATACCAATAAACTAAAATACCCGAGAGTACCAACTAAACATGTTTTAACAATATCTCAAAATAATAAAATCATATTAAAAATTAAAAATATATATAAATATATATAATATACCATTTTAAATAAAGAAATCATTTTAAATATAATTTTTGTAAAACTCATTTTAAACATGGTTTTCATAAAAAAACCAAAGACAGTTATTTAAGAGTGTATCGCATATTTACCTTATAAATCATTTTAAACATACTTTCCATAATAAAATAGAATAAAATTTATCAAAAACAAGCATATAGAAATAGTATAATATCTTATTCGTAAAGATTATATTAAACATAGTTTTGACAGTCAACCGATATCACGTTGTTTTCATAAAAATCATTGTGAGCATAGTTTTTGTATAAAAATTAGAAGACAATCATATAAAAGCGATATCGTAATAAACTTATTCAAAAATAGTTTTCCCAAACATGTTCAAGCTATATTTCAAAAGGGTTTTCACACTTCATTGTCATTATAAAAATGTGTAGCTCAAATAAAGGACATTGTAATATCAAAAGGGATTTTAAAGTACCGTAAGGACTCTAACACAAATCTATTGTTTGAAGACGAAAGAGTGTACAAGGAACCATATAGCCAGAATAACAATCAAATGAACACGTACAAGAGAAGTTCATGTAAAGACATTACGAACCAAATGAAGAACGTAAGGACTCGTCCATACTAACGATCAAAAGAACTAACATAGAGAAGCATCAATACTAACATGTCGCAAACATGTTATGAACATATATCTCTTGAAAGAAAGATTAGATGTTTGTACATATAATAAATGCAAGGAAAGAACCAATGAATCGTACCATAGTCAAAAGAAGCAGATCGAAACAAACAATATATATATCAACAACGCTGATTGGGAAATATAGCACATCCGCACTGATGTGGTACAAACAAGAAATGCTAAAATAAGAGTTAGATACCCAAACAAATAATCAAACAAACGAAAGATTACCCAATAATCATAATAGTAGTAATAAGAGGTATCCAGGATATTCATAAATGTTAGATAGAAGGGAAACTTACTGTCTACACAACTATTCATAACCCAATCGCACATAACACAACATCTTACACTACCACCTAACAACGAAACACCGATCAATGTAATCATGGTCATAAGTCCACGTGTGTGATGCCTTTATAATTATGTTGGCCACCCATAATTATAATTGCATCCTTTCACACATGTACTTACTTTCAAGATCACACATCTCAATGATAACGTACAAATATATACATATACCACATAGCAAATCTTACAAATATAACACAAACACGATGTTCCATCAAAACAATATTTATTTATATAGGGATAAAAACCAAAAAGACAGAAAGAAAACGAAAGCCTCATAGTGCCTTAAATTATGAAATATCCGAAAGAAATCATCGATAATAGTAATGTGTCAAGGTAAAAGACGGGATAAGCTTATGCTGGGCCTCGCTTGGGTTTGACTTTACTTTCGCAAGAGTCAACTTACTTCGCGGGTCCAAGCCTGCTACGAGCATCCGACAGGAGATCTGAGTCGGCCTCCTTTTCCAACTCTTCTAACCACCCTTCCTCCTTTGGTTCCTCAAGAGGCTCCTCCTTAATTGGCTCTTCTTCCTCCTTTAAATGCGGATCATTCTTCTGGATCATCTAATATCGATTACCCGTCGGACAGAATAAGAACTCAAGAAAAGAAGATAATAAAAAAATACATAAACAATACCAAACATAAGTTCCTATTTTGAAACTCTATGAAGACTCCTAGGTATAGGTCTAGGTTAAAAAAACCACCTACTTCTCGTACAACCAATGGCTTTGATAACCAATTTTCTGTCACACCTCGCCAAGGCAGAAAACGCGAGCAAACTAGACATAGCATCATCACGAACACCATGAAGTCAACAATACAAAACATCAAAAATGCATTTTGAATAAAAAGAAACCAAAAAGTTATGACGGACAACCCTTGACACAAGAGGGACATGTATCTGAGATAATCACACAACAACTATACAAGTCACAAAATAAGTTAAAAACATCAAGAATCTAAAATATCTTAAATGAAGTTACGAAAAATCAAAATATAAATAATAAGAAGACTCCAAATGCTAAAGGTCCTATAGTTCTCGCTAGCCATAGCATCATTAGAACTTCCTTAAAGCTCAGCTATACAAGAACACCTAAGAAGATAAAACTTAAAGAAAAACTCAACATTACCTTGGTGAGATTCATAGGTTAAACGTAAAACATAGCGCATGTTTTACCTTATAACAATTAGGACGACAAAATTTCATGAATATTCTATGAACATGTACAGCATTTTAAATCTACACATAAACAAATACATGAAATACACATCCAAGGGCTTACATAACACTAGAAGGCGATCTCATACACCAAAGCCACCTAGAATGGCACAAGAAACTCATAAACACATGAGTTGAAGTAGGCATTACTTCCCCTGATCATTAAAATTTCCAGATCATATGGTAGCATTACCACCCGATCTAAAACACAACCCAGCATACATAGCAATATAATAACATAATTTGTCCAAAACAATAAACTAATTATCACAGCAAATAAAACATTTCAAAATTTATTTTTATTGTTTTATCCATTTTCACACTAACCAAGAAAACATGTATAAAAGGAGGCTATACGATACTTACCGCTATCAAAGTCTTACACACGCACAACAAAATAACCAAGCAAAATCAAATCTACACAAACAATTACACACATCGGGTTACTACTTCACTCATCAAGGCTTTACGGCCCTAACCATGTAACCATTAATTGATGGATCCTAGAGTTTGATAATACACCCAAGACCATCCCAACAAGTTTTCTACACAATATCTATACCCTAATTATGTTTTACTTCATTATCCCAAGTTCTACATTTTTGCAGAAAATTAATGATACTTTATGATTTTTTTATAAAATACTTAACGACCTCCTTTGACTTTCACCTTCTGGATTTATCAAGTTCTATGAGCTCTAAGGCTACTGTGATTTTTCCAATTTATATAAATAAGTCTAACTATTTAAAAAAAAAATCCATAACACAAAATGTTCAGAATTAGATCCGATCGCACACCAATAAGATTGATTTTTCTAAAAATACTTAGATCACTCCTAAAATCCTAAAAAAATAATGTAGTTACTAGACACCTAAAACCTCTTGTTGCCTTAATGCATGATCGTTTAAAAAGTTTGATAGGGTATTTGATCATCATAAACATGACTCAAATCTAACCCAAAAACTCAGATTCGACAACGAATATTGTAAAAATTTTTAACTGACTTCCACTGATGTGTGTCGTACGTAGAGTGTATTTTATGATAGGTTCAAGTTTTAATTTATATTGTTGCGACTTAAAACCCCTAAAAGCAACAACTTTAACGGGCAGATGTACCACGGTCAGAATTGGATGTTCGTGGTAAGTAGGTTGTCGATCTACTAAGAGCGAGAACAATATTTTTTGTTGTTATCAATATTTTGGTTACACTAAACTAATACTACGTTATTTTGATAAAAACTATGTTAAGGTCTATTACAAATGTTTAAAATACCTATGCAAAACCTAAGTAATTCCTAGAATCAAAAGGATAAAGGGGGGTTCTCAAGCCGCGAGTCCGCATAGGTTTTGTGGTGACTTAGATCTTCTTAAAAACAATAACACAAGACGCAAGCAAACAGATACAAGATAAACAATCGGTCGTAGGCCAATATAAGAAAACTGCTATAACCTATGATATAATCCAATTATGTAAACGTTGGTTTGTTTTAGTTAGTGTCAAAGAATACTTTCCTCGAGGCTCAAGAGGGCGGCATATGTCATTCTTAAAACTTAGGCGTTACTCTCTTCCTCTGCTAAGGACCTAAACACTAGCATTTCTTTCTGCAGTCCGCATAAAGCATCCTTATTTGCTGATTATAAATATATCTTAGGATTAAAGTAATGGTGATCTTTTATACTTTAACCCTAGCTCATAGAACTTTACCCACTTACTTTCTTACGTACACGCCGTAATGGCAATTTAGATACTAGAGGTCCACTGGCGAAAGTCTTTACTTACCGAATTGGATTAATGAACGTACTCCGTTGATCCCAAAGGTCCACCACCCCGGTCCAACTAAGCATACTAAATCTAAAGGCGAAGATAGGTCATTATTTGTGATCCTATTATTCTATATATATAAATCACTATATGGAGAACCATCCACATCTAGATAACGTGGCCATATCACTAATCTAGGTTGAAATGATGTAGGTCGCATACAAAACAACGTAAACTAGTATAAATTGATTAAACATTACAAGCAATCACGAGTAAATTAAGCTTTTCGAGTGTAAACTAACAAACATCAATCTTATATAAATGGGCTAAAACCGCAAGAGTATATATCCGCTCCACAAACGTCATGAATTCAATACAAGAGTAAATCATCCAAACCAAGGTAACTAACCGAAACCGAGTTAAATGAATGGTACCAAAAATCAGACACGATACTAGAAGTATAGGAGATTACAAAATGTTGTTTCCTATGGAATTTGATATGCTTTGCCTTTGACGCGCTTCTGCCTCTATATCTTGTCATTTTAAAAATCAAAATTCAACTTTTTGTTAACGGTATCAAAATAATGATTAAGCACCTACTAAAAAAACCCAACCTATTTTTAGTTTTCTATTATAGGGTATCGAATTTGGATCAATACGACGGCTACGAAATCTTTTGATATCTCCGTATCAGAGGGTTCTTAGAGTAGGGCCACATTTGAATTATTTTATAGAATATTTTTTTTTTTTTTTTTTTTTTTGTTTTTTTACTTTTAAATTGAATACAGCGTATGGAGTCGACACTGGATAACCGACGAAGTGGGCTTTGAATCATCCGTGTTTCAGGTGAAGTGCAAGAACAGTATATGCCTATTTTTCCTTGATGGATGACGACGTATAGGATGTTAAGTGCAGTTTCTCCAAATGTCTTTCGGTTTAAACTCATATTAGCTTTGCCTTTGCTAAATCTCTTCACTAAGTAGCTAGCCAAAATTATCTACAGAATTACCTCAATAATACAAAATATTAAGTAAACAATTCTTGCAATAATAATAACGAACTAAGGATATTTACATGGGATAAATGATGCTATATAAAAATGACATATTGATTTTTCATGAAATATCCTTTCCCCACATGAATCCTTACATGATGTCCTCTATAGCCGTATAGCGAGTTTTACATGAAAATGTAATCCCTAAAGATTTTTTCTTATACATTATTATGATTATATTACAAGTACACAAACCAATCCACCTCACAACGTAACATCAACTGAAAATAAGAAAGACATGAAAACACTCAATATTCTAGACTCAACTAAATCTATTAGTGGTAAACAATGTGACTAAAATTCTGCTCAAATTGCTTGGCGATCGTAATAAGACGAGTTATCCCTATCATAGGCTTAAGGCAAATGATACACATCTTCCACCACATAAACGCTAATGAGTAATACAACAATTTATAATAGGTAAATTGGGTTTTTTTAGATAAGGCTAAGGGTTCTAGGATCATTTCTAATAACATTATCAAATTCACAAAGTACCAACAACCAAGAAGGCAGACTGAATCAAACAACACAGTACCTCATGGCAATATAAACGAACGGGAATAAGACTTGTGTTGATTCAATCACAAGCCTCATAGTCAGGTCTAAACCAAGGGTTAGGTATAAGATATGAGATATATGAGTATTGGTATCCTATCTAAACTTCACAAAAGATAATAACCAAAAACCAACAAGAGAGCTAGAATTCACTCATACATGGCGCCGTAATTAACGAAATAGACATCAACTATGACTCAAATCGATCAACATCCCTCATATATTCGAGTCTAAAACCCACGGTTAATGAATTATGGAACACAGAGAAATAAATTATGTTTTAAATAAATATTAACGAAACCAATAAATACAAGTGTCCAAACAGATAAGGTAACAATTGCTATAATACACAAACGATCTTTGATCATAATACAATTATAAAGTTCATAGATCACAAAAAAACAAAACAACCCTTTGACGTTAGCTTCCCACCCCCGTAAATGTCAAAGCCTCCAATCATTAGTTCCCATACTTACATACATTTACAAATTCGACAAGTGGCATATCTACCTCTTCTAGAAAATAATCTTTACATCATCGATTTATAAACTACTATTCAAATAATAATTGCGATCCTTCTCAATAATTCCATTGGTTTAACTTTTAAAATGAACCGACTAATTTCTTCAAACTTTCCTCCTTTTTTTGTCTTCGCGATGTTCCTATATTTTTTTTTCAATTTGGTAAAACGATACTACGAAACCTCGGATGTCAAGTTCACCATCTTCATGATCAATTAAATATTAAATAACTATCTCGGTAGATTTCTTACTATGAGTTCCTTACTTCTCCTTTCGCGAGGTACGTATCCAATACATTTGATGGTAGTAAAAAATACATTGGAGTACTTTGACTACTTTTTAATCTTTTTTTAACAATTCACCGTTGCAATGTCAATTTTCCAAACCATACCACTAGGATAGTAAAAATGACTGCAGTAGACACAGGTCTCGATATTATACTAACTCTTACACTTCTAAGCAACTAGCAACTGTTTTTTTTTTTGTACTAAATAGACATAATCTCACAGTGGTAGATGCTAAAGGTTGTACAAAGTGTAACGAAATCAAATAGTATGGTTGTTAACTCTAAAAGGATAATCTTGGCTCTATAGGTTTTCTAATAAGTTGTATCTTACTCTAAAAATGAGAGTAAAACAAAGGTTTATGATTCGGGGGCTTAACTAACAAGATGTAGTCAGTTAATACAAACAACAATAAAAGGATTTTGGGTGTAACCAAGAAATTTACCAATTTAAACAATTACTACATCTAAATCATGAGTATCTTTCATTATTGGTTCTCGAATAGTGATATCCAAGATGACCACGTTCAAAGTCTTACAACATCACCGACACACTCATATTTTTGTAGAATTTAGGTAAACATTTAGAAACGGATAAGGTTGAATCCTCACAATATCTAATAAGGGTTATGTGTGCAGGTTATGTAACCGGTAATTTCACAAAAGTATGCTTGAAAAGTTTTTAAATTTAAGCATAATTTAAGCATTTTAATGTGAAAAATAGGACAAGTAACGTTATATTCCATCCCATCCACTTAATTTAATACAACGTCTCTGTTTAATAAGTAAAACATTATAAAAATATAAACTAAAAGAATTAGAAACGAGAAATTCCCTGATGTTTGCTCGGTAGAATTCTCCAAAGTTGAGTTAGAGCAAGAATGTGTGTTGTAAAATGCGTCTGATGCCACATGACCTACAATACACATATAGATGAGGATCAGAGATTGGTGCTTCACCAACTTTTTCGATTTCTTTTCCAGCGAGGTCCTGTGCAAAATATAGGAAAATATGCAAAATCCTATCTCGGGTATCCTACGGTTAATAAATAATAAAAACAATAAACTGTATAAGGGACCAATACGCCGTATCCATAAACTGACATCGTCCGTTATGAAGAACCTAAAAAAGTAGCAATACAGGGCCAAGTCGGCAATATGTTCGCCGTAATCATTGCATATAATACGCCGTATAGACACACAGACACATCTGACAAAATAAAAGTTTTTTAAATGCAAGGAAAGAAAGGACTGATAACGGTCCCAGAACATTCAATACACCGTATGGTATGGAGCGGATACGCCGTATGATTTCGAAGGCAACTCATAAATAAATAAATAAAAACAATCCGGGTTGTCTCCCGGGAAGCACTTTTCTTTCAGCTAGTCTTTAAGTTAGACTTTTTCTTCAGCTTCCTTTACTCGGTTCTCGTCACCATCCATCCTTCGTCCATCCTACAAAATATTTCTTGGTACGTGCGGCATGCATCTTCGTTTGTGCTCGTCAAATCATCATATTCATGTTCTTTTATGGCAACATACTCTTCGTCTTCACCGAATGAATACTTGATCATTTCAAATTTTCTTATATTGTAAACCGGTGCATTACGAGTGGTATCATTAAATAATTCACATCTTTCTTCATCTTCATGTTACATCTCATAATTTGCTCATATTCCCCCACCCCCCCCCCCACCCACAACACACAACACCCCCCCCCCCATCGTCATGATCACGGTTGGTATTCTCAAAGTTGTCCTATCTTCTCCAACCTTCATTACTTGATTCATCATCTTCCTCAATTATTCCTTCTATGATGGCTTTATTTTTTAAAGCTTCTTCTTTGATTTTGCTATCCTTCAAAGCTTCGTACCATTCTAAATCTTGGAAACGGAGTGTGTTTCCAACTATGTAAGCTCCAGGCAAGTTCCCTCCATTACAACATCTGTCATCTTTCTAGCTACAGGTTAGCCATTTCGAACATCCATTTTTATAATTAAAAGGCTTACAATGATGTCTAACTGGAGTGGGTTCTTCCGATACTCCATTATCTGTCCATGGTATTACATGCACCTATGGCACATCTTCATTTCATTCATAAATTCAGTCATCCATATAATCTTCGTAAGTTTTAAATACCTTAATATTTTTGGTAAGCACATCTGGATCGATTTGTAAAAGATAATTAATCTTCTTGAAGGCCCTACACATAGGTGTCTCGAAGTCAAATACATTAGTGTCGATCTTAAAGATTTCAGCAACTTCATCTTCATCCTTAGAACCAGAGGATTCTTCGTCAGTGAGTTTAACTTCATCATCCCCTTCTACACCAATATATTCCATAAATGCATTCTGTCGTATAATGATCTATTTCTTGTGGTTATAGAAATTTGAAAGCTCTAACCATTCAAGTAAATTCACATTAGATGATCTACTCATATCATCACCAGATCTACGAATTCATTTGTTGTTACCGAATCAGCTTTCTTATTTAAAGTTTCCATGAAATGAAGCAAGTCCATAAATTTCAACCTCATAGGTAAACAAATCATCATCCATTTTGCTCATCCGGTTGAACTCTTCGTAAAAAAGTTCAAGTGATGTATTACAAGCGAATGAGTCATCACCGATCTTAAGAGATTCAAGTTTCTCAAACTCCTCCTTGATTACTTTTGTCATTGTTACTGAAAATAACCAGAAAATTATTAGTAGAACCAGTTGGAAAAAAGCGTGTATAAAATTTTAAACTTTAAGTTCGAGTATGAAAAACTCCTTTGCTACTGTATCAGACGGTCGATACGCCCTATTCAATTGATCTGATTATGCCGTATCAATCTATTGAATGAATACGCTGTATTGGTTTAGAAAGTTAGATACACCGTATCATATAAATGATACCCATAAGCGGGTTTATTGACCTAAACAGTGTATAGTAGAAACATTATTTAAAACACACACACAAACAAACTAATAAACAAATATACAAGCAAATATACAAATATACATAATTTTACAAAATTTTACACTCTAAAATTACACTATATTAATCACAATTATTAATCCTAGTGTTGATTCTAATCTATTTTAAAAACCAAAATATTAAATAAAAGTCAAGATTAAAATATTACTCCCCGGCAACGACACCAAAAACTTGATGTGTGTCGTCATGTAGGTGTATTTTATGATAGTTCAAGTTTTAAATTTATATTTTGCCGACTTAACCTAAAACAACACGTTAACGGGCAGTGTACCCGATCAGATGGAGTTTCGTGGTAAGTAGGGTGTCGATCACTAAGAGCGAGAACTAATCTTTTATTTTATCAATATTTTGGTTAACTAAACTAAGTTAATTTAAACTATGTTAATTCTATTCTATGTTAAACCTATGCTAAACCTATGTTAATCCTAATTCTAACGGATAAGGGGGGTTTTCAGCCTGAGAGACTGGCACAGGTTTGTGGTAACTTAGATCAATTTAAGACACAATAACACACGCAAGCAAACAGACAAAAGATAGAAGAGCGGTCTAGCCAAATATAAGAAAACTGTATTAACCATGATTAATCCAATTAGAACGTTGGTTTGTTTATTTAGTGCAATGAATACTTATCTCGAGGCGGCATATCATTCTTAAGACTTAGGCGTTACTTCTTCCTAAGACCTAGACACGTAGAATTCTGTCACAATTAAACGCATCCGCATAAAGCATCCTATTTGCTGATTATAATATATCTTAGGGATTAAAGCAATGGTGATCTTGTTAAACCCTAGCTCATAGAGACTTTACCCACTTACTGCTTAATGGCAATTTATATACTAGTAGTCCACTGGCCAAGTCTTTACCAATTGATTAAGAACGTACTCGTTGATCCCAAGGGTCACCTGCCGGTCCAACTAAGCTCACTAATCTAAAGGCGAAGATAGGTCATTATTTGTGATCCTATTAGTCTAGATATATAAATCACTATATGGAGAGCCATCCCGGCATCTAGCTAACGTGGTCGGTATCACTAGATCCAGTTGAATGATAGGTCGCATACAAAAGCACGTAAACAAGTATAAATTCATAAACATAAACAAGCAATCAATGATAAATTAAGCATTCGAGATAAACAAACCAAACATTCAAATCTTCATAATAATGGCTAATACCTAAGGGTATTAGCCCTCAATCGTCATAATCAATACAAGAGTAATAATTCAACCAAGGTAAACTAACCGAGTTAAATGAATGATACCAAAAATCAGACGATTACTAGAGTATAAGAGATTACAAAGTGTTTCCTATGGAATTAGTAGCTTTTCTTGACTTCTTCTGCTCTTCTTGTCTTTTGAAAATTAACTTTTGTGGTTAAGGTATCAAAAATATGATCAAGCACATTAAAAAACCGTTTTTAGGTTTTATATTTAAAGGGTCTGGAATATGGTCGATACAACGTATCGAGTGACTTGGATACAACGTATCGGGGGTTTCTTGAAGTAGGGACCACATTCGATATCTTCAAGAATATTTTATTACTTTAAATTGAATACAGTGTATAGACTTCTTCTGGATACGGCGTATTGGTCTTTGAATCTTCATGGTTTCTTGTGAAGTTTAGGCATATATACGCGATATCTTCCTTGATGGATACGGCGTATAAGATGTCAGAACAATAATCTTCAAATGTCTTTGTTTAAGCTCCAGAATGCATGCCTTTTTGCTAATCTTCATCAAGTACTCCATAATTACTGCAATTCTCAAATACAAATGATTAAGTAACAATTCTTGCAATAATCATACAAAATGGGTTATTTACATGGGATAAATGATGCTATAAAAGTGACGTTATTTGATGTCATCAAATATCCCCCCACTTGAATCCTACTTGTCCTCAAGTAGCCTTTAGAAGTTTATGAAAATGTGTCCCTAAGTATTTTTTTTCCGGTTAAGCATGTATTTGATCAATTACAAGTACACAACCAAACACCTCACAAAATAGGAAGATGAAAACACTCAAATCACTCAACTAATCTATGTGGTAACATGTAACTAATTCGCTCAATTGCTCGGTCGTGATGAGTATTCTATAATAGGCTTGGCAAGGATACACATCTCCACCACTAGAGCTAAGGAGTAACAAGTTTATAAAGGTAAATTAGGTTTTTATTATAAGGTTGAGGGTTGATCATTCTACAATCTTTCTCCAAAAGTACCACACCAACAAGGCAGCTGAGACATGCATGCATGGCCGTAACGACGGAATAGACATGCATGCTCGATCACACATGCATGCTCGATCACATCGTCATTCGCGTAAAACCCATGGTTATTGATTAGGAAAGGAAATTAAATTGTTGTTAAACAAAAATTACGAAACAAATAGACTAGGTCCAAGATATAAGTTGCTAGACATTTTTTTCCTGACCGTTACCATGATAAAGACACAACTATTTACAAATGTCTTGATCATTGATCAAGAACAACTACCTGAGTTCGCGTTCCCGTAACGGTCAACTTCCCAATCATCTCATACTTTACATACTTTTATAAGTCAATTGGCTATATCTACCACTTTATATAAAACTTTACATCATTGACTTATAGATGTATCAATAAATAATCGATCATTCATATAATTCCTACGGTCTAAGCTTTTGCGAAACGATTATCTTCAAACTTTCCTCCTCTTTTTTTGTTTCGATTTTTCTAATTTTTTCGATTTTTTTAACTATACTATACTACGAAACTCGGTGTAATTTTACCATCTTCACGATCATAATAGAAAAGTAAATATGTGGAAACTCATATGGTTACACAAATGTTTTTACATAATCATGCACTACTCCCTAATTGCTCCCTCTAATTCTATTGCCCGTCACCCTTGTTAGTGTAATGTGTAAGTATTCCCCTAATTCAGCAGCGGGTTGGTCAAGTCCGCATTCTACGTGACAACCTAGTCGGGCGTTACCTGTCAAACACACTCCCTCCTAATAGTAATTTCACGCGTAATAAATACTTAATTCGAGAATCACTAAGGTGATCTGATATGTAAGATCTAAATAACATGTATATTTTAACCTAATCACGTTTCCCTAGACGTACTTCGCTTATGATATGAAGTTAAATACCTAGTTTTCTAGAGCCTTACGAGCACTCCACTTACAGACAACAATATAATAGAGATTACAAACTAGGTTTCATGAAATCATAAGCAAACACTAATTTAATTTAGCCAAGCATGTTAATATAAAGCGAAGAACAATTAATCAAACAACACATAGACATATTGAATGATTAAATGGGTAAAGGAACTTCACTTCAATTGAAAATGCAATAAGTACAAAAGGGTTAGAAAACCCTAACATTCGACTATCACAGCTGCTACAAAGGTTCTCCCAAGTTTCCACACGAATATATGGAAAAAATAAGGTTTGTGTATATAGAATTTGGATTATGACAGCGTCACTAGGGCTTTGTGATGCCGTTAGCCCATCCAATCTTCCAAGGGTTTCTTTAAGTCGGTTATTGTGACTCCGTCGCAATACGTGGTGAAGTTGTCGCTTGATGATCCTGACGACGTCAAAGGGAATTTGTAACGCCGTCTCCACAACCTGAGAAGTCACACTTTTATCTAAGAATCAACTTTCTAGGCACTTTTGGTGAAAGAGTCAGGATGGAAGTCGCCAACTTAAAAAGTTGCATTTTTGTCTAGTTACTTCCTGAATTGAGCATAAGTCATGTGCTTTTCCTCCAAGTGCTTCCCAAATGCTAAAATAACAAAATAAATGATCAAGTACAATATTTGGGCATATTTACATGATTTTGGGGGTTAAATGACCTCGAAAAATGTATAAACTTACACCTCATCACCTCTTTTTCTAACATGGTGTTGAAATATTTAACTCTTTTAATCATGATGCAGGTTTAAACGATCTTCTAATGAGAGGTAGATTGTTTACATAGATGAACAAAGCATGTACAAAGTTGAGTAATATTGATCCTTTTCAGATTTTAGAAAATGTTTTGGAAGCTCATACGAATGCTCATGTATCGATCCTTAACAAGATGTGGTCGAATCATAATCCCATTTTATTGTATTGTAAAAAGGTTGATTTTGGTCCAATTTCGTTTAAAGGTTTCCACTCATGGTTCGAACGAAAGGATTTTGATGATATTGTTAACGAGTCTTGGGTTAAGTTGTCAATGGGAGAAGACGATTCATTAAGGTGGCTTCATGATAAATTAAAAGGTTTGAAACAATATCTTAAACAATGGTATTCTCGTGTCAAAGATTTGAACATAGTAGGAGAAAGAGTTTCTATTGTCTCTAATATATCTCAAGACTAAATGATTGTGGGATGTGCTATAGATGAAGATAGAATGCTTCGTATAAATAGATTGCAAGATTTAGATGACGTCGAGAAGCTAGAAGCCATGGATTTGGTTTAAAAGGCACGAGTTAAATGGGAGGTGGAGGGTGATGAGAATTTGAAGTTCTTTCATGGCGTCATTAACTCTAAAAGAAATTCCTAAATGATTCAAGGTATAATGCCTGAGGGTGTTTGGATCACTGATCCAATCATCAGAAAAAAAGGCTTTCCTCGACTTCTACAAAGATAAGTTTAACTCACAAGAAACCTTAGTAAGTTTTCCTTCCATTGTGATTGTGAAGACATTAAGTGATATGGATCAGGCTTATCTTGATTCAGTGGTTTTTATAGAGGAAATTCAAGTGACAGTTTCGGATTGTGGCAGCAAAAAGCACCGGACCCTAATGGGTATTCGTTCATGTTCGCAAAGAAGTTTTGGAACATATTAAAACATGACATTTAATCTTTTGTGGTGAAGTTCTTTAATTCATATTTTTTATTTAGAATTGACTAAAATATTATAGGCCTGTTTTTTATTTAGAATTGACTAAAATATTATTGCAAAAGTGCTAGCGAACCGATTATCCAAGGTTATTGATTCCATAATCAGGCATGAACAATATGCATTTATACCGGGGCGTCAAATCTTTGACGGTCCTCTCCTTATAAGCGATATTATCGATTGGTACAAGATTGACTAAAATTGATTTTGTAATTTGCTAGCTCCTTGCTATTTTTTTTTATAATATATGCCGCAGTTAGAAAAAAAACTTAGTTCAAAGAATTATACACTAGTTAAATTAATTATATACAACTTAATTATATGCATTTGGTTTATTTTGGTTACTGATTCCAATTGCATTTGTGGTTATTGAATTTTAGGTTTTGAATTTGGGTTTTACTTAAAACGAGTTTTTCAACCCGCGCTTTGCTGCGGAGCATAGGATTTTACGTTATCAATGCATTGTCAGTCTTATATCGGCTTTTCTAGCAGTATAATAAATTAGGTAATGAATTTCTTTCCATCTTTAGACCATATCAGTTCAAGTTCAAACATAAATATGAAAATACACTATTGATTCTCACATTGGGATAACATGTAAACATATCAACAAAGGCAACAGACCAATGTGTATCGCGATTTAAGGCGACAGCGGTGGTAACAGTCATAAAGGTATTTTTGTTCCGATAAGCAGAATTGGTGTATGAACGAAAATTGGAAGAAGAGACGGCGGCGCTATTTATTGGCACGACTTCTTCTTTTCATTATCGATCCAACACAAATACAACGTATCGAAACACAAATCCGTTTATGGCTGTTACCGTCGTCGTCGCATCATTATAAAATAACCAAAAGAATGGAAAAAAAGATATTAGTTCAATGCTTTGTGCATATCTTCGGACTACATAAGAAGTTCTACCCAAATTGCGTTTGATTCCCTCAAATGGTGTATCGGACATTTGGTGAGCGCTGACGAACCAATAAAGTAGAATCAGAAGCATAATTAAAACCGTAAAGTTTCGCGCAAAGCCATCAGAGTGAACAAGATAGGATATAGAAGCCTATGGAAAACACAAAAGTCTGAATTAAATATCGTATAAATTAGTTATACATTCAAGAGTATCAAATATGCCAAGCGTTGAAGAGGCGTACCTTGCACTCATTCATGTGTACAAACGTGTGTCGAATCTGGTTTACCGCATTTGCCTTGTACATGCCACCAAACGCGTTTGTCAAATTCGTAGTTACTCGCGGTTAACATCACACTATAAAGTCAGAACACATAATATTATTAGAGATAGCAAAAATAAAATGATGGATTATCAATACGTTAAGCTTATACTTAACTTTGGAGCTATTGACTTCCATGTGACTTCGTTACCCGACTTTATTAATAACCCGGCTTGGGCCGTATACCACGATGTACATGTCCTTTCATAATGTTAGCCTCAAAATATTGAGTCGAACAATGAAAGTTCGTTCATTAATTATATTAGGTCTCGATCATTAATTAATATACGTTGTAATAGGCTAGACGGGTAAACGGGCTCTTATATGTAAGCTAACCGGTCACGTGTATCGGGCGAAAGCCCAAGTAATCCCGAGCCCGGCCCGTAGAATTACTAAAGGTATGAAAGCCTTTTAGTTTTTATACATATACACCTCCTCAAGAAAAGTGAGGGGGGTTGGTCATTTGTAACTTTCACATTTGCAATTAATCTTCCCATTCTCTCTCTAGTTTCTCTCTCTACAATTTTTCTCATCACCCTTCCTTATTTTCTTGTTCTTATTATGAAGTAAAGTGATTATTTGAATTCGACATTTGGTATCAAGAGCCTCGGGTAGATTGTGTTTGTTTTGTGGTTTAATAAGCTCAAACAAAATTTTTCGTGGCTTATTTTACATATAAGCTCACGTCTGAATTTTTTTTGGCTTATTGGTTTGCTTTTTCTTATTTACTTCTCACTTTATTCGATCTACACCTTCTTGTGTTTCATTTTTCGTAATAACCTCAAAATTTCGTGGCTTATTTTTCAAAATAAGCTCACGGCTCAAAAAAATTTAGGCTTATTGGTTTGGTTTGCTTGTTTACTCCTTCATACACTTGTTCTATATCCTCTATTATTACCATTTCAAGAATTAGATAATCTACAAGGGTAGATTTTAAGCTTATTAATATTCGGCTTATTTCAAGCTTATTTGGTTGCTTATTTTCGAAGCTAATTTGTGATTGGCTTATTTTTTTGTGGTCATAACTGGTCAAAAAGAGGGGAACATAGATCCACAATTTGTGCTTCAAAAGATAGTGACACTTTGTTTGCTAGTTTAAGTGGTCCTCACCCGAAAGTGACACCGAGCAGAATATGTAAGATAAGCCTGAGCGAAATATGCAGGAAAAGTTCAAGCGAAATATGTATTTTCTCTTAAGCGAAATATGCGGGTTTAAGTCAAGCGAAATATTACATTAAACTAAAACAAAACTCTGCCAAATTTTTTGAAATTCAAGCGAAATATGTTCATTATGAGTTCAAGCGGAATATGCTAAACAACAAGCAAAACATGCAATTTCAAGTCAAGCAAAACATGTACGATTGAGGACAAGCGAAATACGTTTTAATTTCAAGTGAAATATGCAGTTTTATTTTCAAGCGAAATATGCAATTTAAGTTCAAGCGAAACATGCAAGATTGATTTCAAGCGAAATATGTTTCAATTCAAGTGAAATGTGCAGTCTTCAATTTTCAAGCGAAATGTGTTTTTTTTCTTTCAAGCGAAATGTGCAGTTTTCAGTTTTAAAGCGAAATGTGTAAATTGTGAAGCGAAATACGTAATTTCTAAAGCCAAGCGAAATATGTACTCTTGCAAGCAAAACATGTCAGTTTAGGAATTTGAACTTTCAAGACATTCAATTCACATCAAACAAACCTTTATCCAAATCAATTAACATTCACGATTTTCTATTGATTTTGTAAAATCCCGCGAAAGACATAACTCTTTTCTCGGTTTTAATCATAGACTTGTAAAATCCCGTGAATGTTTATTGCTTTCTTTTTACCACAACTTCAATCACAACAAATCTACTTAAGATCCTACAATCATTTTTCACTTCATAATTCTTCAATCATTCATCATGACAACTCCAATTGTAACTTCCACAACCCACAGTCAAATGCATAACAACATAATGGCAGATGGTTCAAGGGATCTTCCACCAATGCTTGCAACAAGACGATATGCACAATGGCGATCACGGTTCTTACGATATATTGATACAAGACCAAATGGTGATGCCTTACGGAAATGCATTCTTAAAGGTCCTTACACTCCAACTATTCTTACAACACCAGCTCTTTCTGCAACAGAGAATTTCCAGAGTTCTGAACAAACAAAATTGTCCGTGTTTCAGGTTCAAAGCCCAAGTTTAGCTAAGCCTGACCCAAGTAGAAAAGCCCACATGCCTCTTATGGCTCAAGGGTATAAAAGGACCCTCTCCACACATGGAGAGGGTGTTGGTTACCATTTGCATAGTTTGTGTGTGTGTGTAATCTTCCATCTCTAGTTTCTCTCTAATAAATCTTCCAACTTTTCTCTCTTCTCTTTTCTATCTTTGTTTGCTTATTGGTATAGCTTATTGTTGTGAAATGGATTAAGCTTTTGGGATAACAACAACAATTATTGTTTCACGGATTCTTCTTGATTTTGTAAAATCCCGTGAAAGATACGATTCTTTTCTCGGTTTTAAATCATAGATTTGTAAAATCCCATGAACGTTAATTGATTTCAATCCACAACAACAATTACTTTACCTACTTAAGATCCTACAAATCATTTTTACTTCATAATTCAAGGTAAAATGGAAATGAAAGATACTTTATCTTCGTGTTCGAATTCGGAAGAACAACAAATGCAACAAATTCAAGACAACGCAAAAAAGAGTTGCATGGTATCTTTTCGACAACTTCATTCACACCTCAAGCTTCTTTCACATAACGACTTAAAAGGAACTCGAATCGAGTCTGGATTCAAACACGCATTTGCGATACTCTTTGGTCAAGATGTTGAGACTTTCATAGGCACAATGTTCCTAAACGTGAAACAACTAGAAAAGCAACTTGACAAAGAAGAATTTCAAGAGATTGGATCTATGGCTGCTTTTAAAGTACTCGAGACACAGTTTCAAATGTTCATCAAGTCACTGATTTACTTGGATGATGAATATGTTGTAATGACACGCAACTACTTTCTACAATACACTCAACTCGTGATTCCAGAATTCCATGATACACTGATCCAACATATGGAATCTGTTAAGAAGTCAATTGATGAAAGAGCACTGCATAAAAGAGAGTATGACACAAGGGTGAATGAAAGACAGTTGTAAATTCAAGAGTGCACGGTTCAAGAAGTTAAAGCATCAGAGGCTTGTTCAGGAGAAAAAGACCGCAGTAGGATTGTATCAGACAATGGGAATGTTCAAGATTTAGAGACTCAAAGCAACACTTCTGGAGATGAAAGCAGTAGGTCAAGGAATAAATGCAATGACAAAAGCATTTCTGGGGTGGATACGGACATCAGACCTACCTATGACACAGAAACAATGGTTGAGGTACCATATACTGCTGAATATAATGTGTTTGTTGTTGACACACAACATTCTGAGCAACATGAATCCATTAATAACACATGTGTAGTGGAAACGGGTGATAGTAATGTCATTCCTGATTTACCGAATATGTGTAATAATGATATTTAGAATGACCAAAATGTTGTAGACTGTGATGATGAGCGTGTTGCGCTTGCTAATTTAAGTGCTAATTTAAAACTTGATGTCGATAACAATAAAACAATTCAAAAGCAATTAAAGAAAGCAAACGCATCATTGACTCAAGAATTGAATAAGTGCAAATCTATTCTTGCGAAAACTAGTAGAACTCTAGGGGAATCTAATAATATTCGGGATAGTTGTTTAGTTGCACTTCAAAATAAACAGACTGAGTTTGAGAGGTACAAGGCCTTTAATGATCGTACAGTTGACTATGACAAACTTGAACGTAAGTTAAATGAAACACTAGGACTATTAGCTCAAAAAGAAATTGACATAAAAGAAGGTTTAAAACTTAAAGCCTATGAAATTTCAGTTGTCAAAGAGAAACACGATGAGTAAGTCAAACAGAATCTTTTAACAAAGTCACATTAAGAAGGTCTTGTCAAAGAGAAAACAAAGGTAATAATGGATTTGAAACCTAAGGAAGAAAAAGACATTGACAAAATGATTTCAATGGAAAACCAATTAAAGTTTTTGAATGAAATTGTTTACAAAAGAAGTCAATCAATCCAAACCATTCATATGTTAGCACCCAAATGCCCAACATTTAATGGAAGACCTACCTTTGCCAATCCTAAGTATCTCAAAAAGGCTCAATCTGAGATACCATGTTTGTATGAGATCCCACATGACCAATCTGATCCTGCAAACAGACTCATCCCCGATAGGGACGAGACTCTGACTCTTGAAAGAAAGAGTCGATCAAAATTGAATAAAGACTTAGTGAAACCCTATGACTACACAAAGTTAAATAGTCTTTATGAAAATTTTAAACCCCGACTCAGCATTATGAAATTCAGTTCGCACAGGCAAATGAAATAAGAAAGAAAATGTGGAGAAAATCATTTGTGAAAACAAAACCAAATATTTTCAAAAACATAGATTTCTTACCAGTGTCTAAATCAATAAGCAAAAGTAGACAAGCATATAATGTCATGACGAATAACATTAATCATCTGAAAGAAATTGTCAATCAAGCATGGGTAAAACATTCAAACGACCTTCTTCATCTTCGTAACCCAACTGCGCAAGATATGGAAATCCTAGTTAAGACATGTTTGATGCCCCTTGCCCTTAAGACTCAGAATGATAGTTTCGCATTTGTACATGAACTTAAGCAAGAAATGCATGCAGATTTAAAGTACGTTGAATCTCTTGAAGATGAAATTGATGAACTTGAATCTGATAAGGCAGAATTTTCCAACATGTATGATATGCTTTTGCAAGAATGTGTGTCTAAAGATGTTATGTGTTCTTATTTGCAATCTTCATCTGATTTAGATGAGATCACTGAATTACAATGCTTATATCTTCATAAAGTCAGGGAATGTGACTGTCTTGCACAAAAGCTTTCTGAACAAACTGAATTTGTAAGTAAAGAGATTTACACTGAGCTTTTACGAAGTTTTGCTAAATTAGAAAAACACTCAATTTCTCTTGAAATCGCTTTACAACAATGTCAAGAACAACTGAAAAATGACACAGTTTGCAAAGAAAAAGCGTCAAATGTATTTCGAAAGGAACGTGAACAATATTTTGAAATACAAGATTTGAAAGCTCAACTGCAAGACAAGAACATTGCAATAAGTGAGTTAAAGAAACTCATTGAAAAATGCAAAGGAAAATCTGTGGACACTAAGTTTGATAAACCATCTGTTGTTCGACAACCAAATGCTCAAAGGATTCCAAAACCATCAGTTTTAGGAAAACCGGCTCCTTTTTCAGACTCTCTTGAGAGAACAAATTTTGCAAAGAAAAAGTCGGTTTCAAAAACTAATGAGTCAGAGGGTTTATCAAAACCAGTCACTCCACAGAATTTGCCTCAAACAGCAACGCAAGCTGTAAGAAACACAAATGTGATTAAACCAGGCATGTATCGAATTGCAAGTAGTACAACACAAACTAGAGCACCACAGTTGACTCAGACTTCTAGGAATACTAATCCTCGCGTGTCTACATCTACAGGAGTAGCTCACAGAACTAATGTTAGCAGACCACAGCCTAGGAGCAATCAAATGAAAGATAAGGTCCTGCCAAACACTAGTCAAGTGAAGTTTAAGAAGACTAAAGTAGAAGACCACCCTAGGATTTCTCGTATTTCTAATCAAACAAAGTCTGTAACTGCGTGTAATGACAGTTTAAATTCTAGAACTTCAAATGTTAATGCTGTTTGTGCTACTTGTGGAAAATGTGTGTTTAATTCAAATCATGATGCTTGTGTTTCTAAGTTTTTGAATGACGTGAATGCTAGAACTAAGAAGCCTAATGTAGTGCCTATTAGTACTAGAAAGCCCAAAAGTCAAGCGAACAAATCTGTTGCAACACCCCATAAGAAAACAGTTGCATCAGAATCCACTACCACAAATTCTAAGAGTTACTATAGGATGCTATATAAGAGAACTAGTAAGGCGTGGAAATGGTGGATAGCACAACAATGCCCATCAGCATATACATGGGTTCCTAAGACAAAAAAGAAATGGGTACCTAAAGTTAGGAATGAAAGTGTGACTAAGACAGCTAGTTTTGCCATAGATAATGTATCTAGGATAACTAATGTCTTAAAACTCACAAACACTTTAGGATCCAATTTTTCATGTATTCCATCGTCCTCTAATTCTCTTGCAGATTGTACAACTCATCCTATTCATTGTTGACTCGGGATGCACAAAGCACATGACGGGCAATCTATCATTGCTGTGCAATTTTGTTGAAAAATATTTGGGTACCGTTCGTTTTGGCAATGATCAATTTGCTCCAATTCTTGGTTATGGAGATTTGGTTCAAGGAAATATTACGATCAACAGGGTTTACTACGTTGAAGGTCTCAATCACAATCTTTTCTTGGTTGGTCAATTCTGTGATGCAGATTTGGAGGTTGCTTTTCGAAAATCTACGTGCTTTGTTAGAGATCTTCAGGGAAACGACTTACTAACCGGTAATCGTGGAACTAATCTCTATACAATTTCTCTTCAAGAAACAACTTCATCAACTCCAATCTGTCTCAGGCTAAGCATTACCAAACTCAAGCATTGGTTATGGCATCGAAACATTCTCATCTCAACTTCGACTACATCCAACGTGCTTTCGATAAAGATTTGTGACTGGTTTACCAAACTGAAGTATGTCAAGATCAACTATTTCCTCTTTGAAGTGAGTAAAGCAAAACAAGTTAATTCAAGTCAAGAGCTTTTCCAATTCAAAAGGACGTTAAATTTGCTTCAAATGGACTTATGTGGTCCAATGCGGGTTGCAAGCAAAATGGAAGAAATATATGCTGGTAATCTGTCGATGAACTACTCCAGATACACTTGGACCTCTCTTTTTACTTCCAAGGATGAAACACCAAAGTTTTAAAAGACTTTCCCTCATCCATCGATACTCTCCTCAAACACATCGTCACCTTTCCCCTCAACTTGTTCTCAAATAACCCAAACAAAAATTTTCTCACACAATCTTCACCCACCGATCAATTTCTCCACAGAAATAACCTTTCCTCTTCCTCCACATCTCCCACAAAGTTCTCAACAAAATCTCCGACATCTCTTAAAACGATCCTCTCCCACACATCCCTCGCTCGACAAACTTCTCACACCACAACACGTCCAGAATTTCTCACAAAGAAATCTCTCCAACAACATCTCCAAACCTCCGAACCTCCTCACATCAATCTCCCACAACAATCTCTAAACCTCACATTCTCTCTCACTACGAATCCTCCCAAAGACAAAATTCAGTTTCTCAACCCAAGCTGGAATTCCTCAAACCCAATCCTGACACGAACTCAATCTCCGGACGTCCTCGACTCACTCAACCCACTTCCTTTCCTCTCCACTCCAAATACAAAAAAAAACAAAAAAAAACACAAACTACCAAAAAACACACCCACAATAAAACCAAATCTCAATTCTTCAAAACTCGAATTCATTGCCTGATTTTTTTTTCCTCTAGACTATTTCCCTCAGAACACCACCACCTCGTATAAAACATCTCGCATCTCACTTTCCTAAAAAATAACAACTCATTTCTCCTAATCTCATTTCTCTAAACTTTCCCTCAACAAATTTCATCACTTTTGTCTCTCATCCAATTTCTCAACAAAATCATCAACATTCCTCCTCACTCCTAAAACACAAACTCCAAAAAACACTAACAAAAGTCGAATTTCTCAATTCTTCTCGAAAATTTCCTCACTTTCTCTCTTCTCAAAAACCGTAAAAAAAAAATCTCTTTCTCCATCCATACTACAATCAATCTCATTCTCAAAACTCTCTCAGATTTTCTCAATGCCTTCTCATTCTCCGATCATCTTCCTCATCCTCTCATCTCCCAACTTTCTCCTAGACAAATTTCTCAAATTCTCAAACACAACAACTAAATCCCAAATCTCAACTCTTTCACAAGACGAAACAATATTACCCACAAGACATCGCAATACAAAAATTCTATTCTCACCATTTCTCTCCTCTAATCTCCTTCTCGAACTCTTTCCTCAAATCTCACGTCAAATTTTCATTCTCAATTCAAATCTATTCTCAACAGAAACATCTTCTCAACCTCAGCCTCCTCAGTCCAAGAATTTCTCAGTTCTCCAACACCTTTCTCACTCCTCACTACTCAGTTCCCTCCACGTTTCTCGGTACAAACAATTCTTTCTCATCCAAATCTCAACAAGAACTCCTACACAGAGTTGTAACCCCTTCAATCCTCCTCACTTACAACATCCTCATATCTCCAAAACACACAATCCAAAACATTTCTCCTCCAACCTCACAACCACCTCTAAAACACAAAAAATCTCAGCTCACCCCCCTCATCCTTCATCTCTAAATTCTCACAAGAACAGCGAACAATTTCTTCTCACCCCTTTCTCATCTCACGGCTAAACACCTCCAACCAGCCCACGCTCAAACCACACGCTCAAAGACTTTTCTCAAAGATCACCACAAGAAAACATCAACACATAATACCATCCACCTTCTCCATCAAACTCTTTCAGCACAATGACAACCTCAACACACGAAACAATCTCCCCACCAAGTTTTCCTCCTGAGCAACAAACACAAAAACCTCTCACACGATTTCTTCCTCAAAACTTTCCTCACAATTCTCAACGAAAAAAACGGTAATCACCCTCTCTCAACCACCATCTCTAACATCAATCTCACTCTCACCAAAAGATAAACCTCTCCATCTCTAATACAAAAAACCGAAACTACACCCTTAATTTCTCACTCCTCAAAACCACTCCCTTTCTCACATACCAAATCCAACCGTATAACCGAAAAAAGATTCATTAATTTCCCTCCAAAGTCCTCAAAAACAAAAACCTCAAAACAAATTGTCACTCCGCATCTCCAACTCACTCCACTGGCGAAACACAATTCCTCAAAAGACAAAACATCCCACTACTCAACGTTCCTCCCAAAAACCACACAGAAGAGAGAGTTTCTCAATCTCGACACTCCTCAAACCGTAATTCTCCAAGGAAGCAAAACGTCTCCTCACCCAAACACTACAGACTCAAGATCTCTCTTACTCAACCTCAATCTCCAAAACACTCAACCAATAACTATCAATCTCAACATCCATCTCTCACATCACTCAAAACCAGCTTCCTCAACCTCAAAAACCAGAATTCCTCACTAAAAATCATGTTTCCTCGCGCCCTTACTCCCACTTCTCAAAAATATTTTTCTCAACTCAGACAAATTTCCTCAGCCACACCTCCAATACAAAGCATCTCATTTCTCAATCCTCACAAAACTCGATCACCTCTCAAATTCTCGAAACACCACCATTTCCTCCACACTCTACTCCACGGTCTCACACCAAGACTTTCCTCACACTCACTTAATACTCGCAGGAACAACGCTAACTCTTCCCTCACACTCCATCGTCTTCAAATACAGGTACTTCCTCAATCATTTTCTCATTCCTCAACTAGTCATAAAATCTCCAAATCTCATTTTCTCACTCAAAAGATTCTCATCCCATCTCCCTATGAAAATCTCAAACCGAACCTCAACTCAACAAACCCAAGAGAGAAAATCAACTCGGATTTTCTCTCATTTCCTCAGCTCATCACTCACACAAACTACACCATCTGAAATCTCACAGAAATAACCTCACCTTCTCACATCTCACAATAATAAATTTCCTCAACATCTCTCACAAATACCTACAAACAAATCTCCCTCTCCCTTCTCCACACAAACTCGCATCTCCCCATTAGCAAAGACAGAAGACAAAAATCAACATTTCTCACCATAAATTTCTCTCTCAAGTTTCATTCTCAGTCTCCGTCTCATTTCTCTCACAACTGTTTCTTCTCAATAATGAACTTACCACCCGTCTCCTGACCTCATCCTCAGACTCCTCACTTCTCACCACAAAGCAACAAAATCTTCCCACTCAGACGGAGTCAAAATACAGAGCCCTCATCTTCCTCAACACCCGAATCTCAAAACCAAAACCACAACAACTCCCCCCCTCCAACCACAAGTCATCATCACAAATTTCATCAACCTAAAACAAAGGTTCTCAATCTTCTTTTCTCCATTTCTCCAACACAACTCCATCCCATAAATCCTCACTCTTCCCTCCTCTCTCCTCAATTCTCAACTCAACACTAATTTCTTCACCTCTTTCTCATCTCACCCCAACAATCAAATCTCGGGAATACGACAACACACTCAAAACAAATCTCAATCCAAACAAACTACAACAACTCATTTCTCAAAACAAATCGCCGTATCCTCACCCTTAACAAACATCAATCTCAGAATTTCTCTTTCTCAACGATGATCCAAAGAAATCTTCAAGCCCAGTAATATTCTGTTCGCTACTGACAGAGGCACTGAGTTCTTAAACAAGACACCTTATGCATTTTTAAAGAAGAAGGAATTAGAGCATCAAACTTCTACTCCTCGAACACCTGAACCGAACAGGCGTTGTCCGAAAACGAAACCGCAACATCTCGTTGAGCTGCTCGAAAACGATGCTTTCGGCTTCTAAACTTCCTTATTCTTTGGCCTGAAGCAATTACACCGATGCTATACGCCAAACAGATCAATCATCATCCCCTCAATGAGAAAAACGGCAATATCACATCAATAATGAATCAGAAAACCTCATTAAACACCTTCACATCTTTGGGTTGCACTGTTTACCTAACCATAGAGGAGAGCACTTAGATAAGATAAAAGAAAAGGGGATCCCGTGCATTTTGTGGGATACTCACTTCGTCAAAGGATATCGTGTCTATAACAAGAGAACAAGGTGATATGTTGACATCACCCTTCTCAGATTTGATGAGATCAAGAGATGTCGCGACGTCTGGTGCAATGATACTTCCCTCGTACCCAAATGACAAAAGGCGTCCAGATTATGACAAACCCTGACCGACCAGCACTAGACTACCAAAGTTTCTTCTTCTTCACAGATACATCAGTTCATCACAACAGAGTTGGATCTTCTTTTCGGTCCTTTGTACATGAATTTTTCATGATGGTACAAATCACGTGTCCAACAATCCTCTTCTCCACCGACTATTCTGCTAAACAAGACACACTACCTTTTCAACGAAATATTCACCCTAACAACAATCCTATCAACCAACTCTCCAACACATGTCAATGCTATAGAAACAAAAATGATCAACAGAATTTACAAGCCTTTTTGTAACACCAACGTACAAGAAAAATATGAGTCTTCCTCACGCAATATTGGTAATTCAAATTATGCATACCTTCAATCAACCTCAAAATTCCGAATACCGATGGACAAAAGATCACCCGTTAACTCAAGTTCGTGGAAATCCATCCAAGCCAGTACAAACAAGACAACAACTTGCAACAGACCCTGAAATGTGTATGTTCACACTCACGGTGAGTATTGTTGAACCGAAGAACATTAAAGAGGCAATGGTTGATTCTGCAAGGATTGAAACAATGCAGGATGAACTTCATCAGTTCGACAGACTAAAAGTCAGGGAACTAGTCGACAAACCTTTTGGCAAGAACGTATTCAAGCTAAAGTGGTTATGGAAAAACAAAAAGGATGAAGACCAAACTGTAATTCACAACAAAGCACGACTTGTAGCAAAGGGTTATGCTCAGGAAGAGGGTATTGATTTTGAAGAATCATTTGCTCCAGTTGCTCGCTTAGAGGCTGTCAGATCTTTGTCGCATATGCTGCACACAAGTATTTTCCAATTTATCAGATGGACGTGAAAACGGCATTTCTTAATGGTCCATTGAAAGAGGAGGTTTATGTTGCATAACCAGACGGACTCGTTGATCCGGATCATCCAAACAAAGTTAACCGTCTAAGGAAAGCTTTACATGGATTGAAACAAGCCCCGAGAGCCTGGTATGATGAACTATCAAAATTCCTTATTTCCAAAGGTTTTACTAAAGGTATCATTGACCCGACCATATTCACGATAAAATACGGGGAGTACATTCTACTTGTGCAGATTTACGTTGATGACATTATTTTTAGTTCCATAAACCTAAATTTTTCAAAACGTTTTGAAAATTAAATGCACGTAATTTTAGATGTCCCTTATGGGGGAACTGAAATCTTAATTTAGGACTTATGCAGATCCACCAATCCCCACGCGGTTATTTTTTATCAAATCATGCCAAATATACTTTATAGATTCTGAAAAACATGGTATGGAAAAAGGACAAAGCATTGGTACACCAATGGCTACGAAACCTAAATTAGATGCAGACTTGAGTGGTGAACCCGTAGACCAAACTGACTACCGTAGCAAAATCGGGTCACTTATGTATCTGACATCTAGTAGACCAGACATAGTGCAAGTTGTATGTTATTGTGCAAGATATCAAGCAAGACCGACTGAAAAACACCTCAAAGAGGTTAAAAGAATCTTTCGATACTTAAGAGGTACCATTCACATGGGACTCTGGTATCCGAAGGGTTCTGGCTTTGAACTAACAGCTTTTTCAGATGCCGATCATGCCGGTTGCGTTGATACTCGCAAAAGCACTTCTGGAGGAATACAATTCCTAGGTGATAAGCTAGTCAGCTGGATGTCAAAGAAGCAAAACTGTACTGCAATGTCATCCGCAGAGGCTGAATACGTGGCGTTATCTGCAAGTTGTGCTCAAGTAATGTGGATGCGGACACAGCTTCAAGATTATGGCTTCAACTACAACAAAATACCGTTGTATTGCGACTCTCAGTCAGCCATAGCAATATCATACAACCCCGTGCAGCACTCCCGTACCAAGCATATCCATACTCGGTATCACTTCATAAAGGAACATGTTGAAAACGATATAATTGAATTGTACTTTGTCAAAACTGAATACCAATTGGCTGACATGTTTACTAACCCTCCCAGAAAGAAAGGTTTCAGTATCTCGTCAGACGCATTGGTATGAGATGTTTGACTCCAGCAGAACTGGAGGTTCTGACAAAAGAATCTGCTTGATACCTCATCAAACATCAACATGTACATATTTTTTGAAAAAAGAAAAATACAAAAATATAAAATTTCAAAAAGAAAAATACAAAAATATAAAATTTCAAAAAGAAAATACAAAATCAAAAAATCAAAAAATGTTTCAAAAAAATATTCTTCTCGACATTCCTTGAATCGAAACATTTACTACCTAGAAAGTGATTAATATCGACACGGGCGTGTAAATGAAGTTCGAACAGGAGTTTCAAATGCTTTTAAAACATGTCATTTCTAATTTTTCTTAATGGCTTATGTTGCAAATATCATACTATCCCGGACGTTCAATAAAGAAAGGTTAGTCTATAAAGACAACTTATCCTAAACAACGAGAAATTCAACTTTTTCTTCGTCGTTAAGTTGTGCTTAACCAGACATTCAAAGTTTTAAGTCAAGAAAAAGGAAAGTTACGCATAAGTGCGCTTAACCTTAGAGTTTGGAAGAGAAGTCTTTCTAAATGAGTTTTACAAAATGTTAACATAATTTTTTTCAATAATATCTCACAAACAAACCATAATCTTTCAAAATTGTGTGTTCAACATCCATCTTTCAAGGGAAGTTTTCGAAAAACAACTTTTCATGAGTTTGGATCATCATCTAACGACCATTCTTATGATTCACACCATTCCCAAAAAGTCTCTTAATAACAACAAGATAATAATGACAAATCAATAGAATGATAGTTATAAATGACTAATTTCCACCTCATTTTATAATTAATTTTACAACTTGTATAATTGTTTTTGGTGTCAAACATATGTAAAATTGAGGGGGAGCAGTTTATGTCCCATGTAATATATGCTAAGTAAGAGATTTCCCATGGTATTTTCAAGACAAATTTTTAATCAACAAGTATTTCAAAAACTAAGTGGGTTTAGGAATTTAAAATAAGGAGAAATGTAATTAAAATGTGATCTAAAAAGAACCAAGTGCTATTCAAGAAACGGTTTCATGGTTCGATCTCAGACCCTAACAACATCTTATTGCATGCCGATCTGAAGAACATAATGGTAAGGGTTTAGTTATTTGTCCTATGATCCAACAGAACCGAGGGATCTACTCCAAGGACAACTCCATAGTTAGAAATAGCAGTCCTTAGGTATGATTGGAGATGAATGAGTTTAAGGGAATAATGCCGACTAAGATTGAGCTAACACTGGAACAATCACAACAAGGTGTTAGTAATGGCGTCTTGGTAAGCATTGAAGGGGTTAAAGAATGAAAAAGAAATGTATGGATAAATGGTGAAAACAAAGAAGCCCTCCCTACACCTTAGGCAGAAACCAGGTCAATACATAATCCATTGGTTTTTACAAAGATGAATTCTGATATTGAAGTCGACATCATGGACCCATGCAATGCACAACCCTTCCTAGCCATTCGGGTTTCTCTCAACAGAAACTTGTCTCATTTGTAACGGAGATACATTCGACTCCTATTAACTTTCTCACTCCGAGTTAGTTAATATTGAATAGGTGGCAGTCTGCTCTAGCCTCCGAGTACTAAAACCAAAATGCACTAATCGAGTCTAGAGCCAAGAGATCAACAAATAAATCTCATTAGGACACATTCCATTACAAACACTTGCTGAACATCATTAAGTTCACAAGCTGGTGTCGAGGAGTCCTATGGTATTATCCTTGTGATTCTTGCCAGATCATTAGAGAGTACTCTTCATATTCACAATGACGAATGGAAATCCTGCTTTGAGCCAGCATCAAAACAAGTCTTGGTAGGTGACTTGCGAGATTCTATATGAATCATAATTGTGTCAACGGAAAGAAACGATGGTGCGGATTCAATGGATACAAACTTGTTCTGTTATATGAATTGACGGACATTAATCAGAAGATAGTAACTATCTGATTCACTCTTACCATGTTGTCTGCTTTGAGACGTTCCGGTAATGAGAACAAGAAATCATGGTAAATCTAATACATCTGTGTTAGAAGACCCTACGCTTTGAGCTGGAAACCCTGTCAAGGAGATTCTTTGAGTCTACCTGATCATAGGTACATTATTTATACTTGTATAAAATGGTTCCTATGGAACCGGAGGTTAATTTACCAAAATTCCGAACGAAATGACAAAGCATATTCGTCCACCCGCTTTATTGCTAACTGTTTTATTTTAGGATACATAAAGATGGAGATGGTGATGCCTCATTCCAGCTGAAGTCGGATTCATTACCACATGCTTTTCTAGCCGTTTTAGGTCCGAAAATTTGAATTTCAAAATGTTTATTTTGAATAAAACATTTCTTTTAATTGTAGAAAATGTTTTGTAATGTTTATAAAAATGTTTACAACATTTTATAAAAGTGTGAGGTTGAATAAAAATTTCCTTTGATCATAAAATGCATTAAGCATTTATTTATTCATACCTTTAAGTGATATAATTTTCGAAATGAAAATTTACTACTAATTACTTGTTTACGTTTAATTTTACATTGAACGTTTTTATATTTTGTGATTATCAAAACGTAAAGATGTGAAAAATATTAATAATGTTTTTAGGCATTATTTCTATCAACAATCTCCCCCTTTTTGATGATTACAAAATTTAAACTCATTAAATGTAAAATTATTTTTAAACAAGTATTTAGTGAGTTTTATGTCATTTCTCCCCCTTTTTGTAGAATCAAAAAGGCATCGTCGAGAATTGCTAGTAAAATCGACGGAATAAATGCTCCCCCTTGATGTGTGCTCCCCCTCGTTCGAGGGCACCAAGGAATCGAGCTATGGTTTCTTGGCTACAAAAACGAGTTAGAACAATACAAATATTTCTAACATGTAGCAAGAAGGAAGGAAAAATATGACAAGTGCAAGCAAACATCAAAGCAAAAGATACTTCATTCATTTAGGACAATGTGTGTGAACTTCACACAAGCATACATAAAGAAAAACAAATATGCTTTAGAAGCATATTAATACAAAAAAAAATCCTAAATAGCCATAGAAGGATTTTTGACTTGCTTGCGACACAAAAGGGTTTGACGATTATTTGGAGGCATATTATGAGATTAGTTGGTCGGAGAGTTTGGAGCGGAGGCGGTTGTGGAAGGGTAATCTCTTTGAACTTTAGGTGGTGGATTAGGTCGAGTGAGGAGGAATTCAATCCAATTGATATCCTCACTTAAAGCAAGGAATTGTTTTTGGGTGAAGATGCAACAAGGGCAATACCCAACATGGGTTTCAACTTGGTTGATGTTGAGGGTGTGTGGTAGGTTTGAAGAGTAAGGTGATGAGGGAATGTTGTTTTTGTAGGATATTGGAAATCATAACACAATTAGATGACTAGTGGATTAGCCAAGTTCTAGAGTGAGAAAGTGAGAGAGAACTTTCAAGAGAGAGAAAATGAACATGTATTATGTAAATGACTAACCCCCCTCTTCCATGGCATGGAAGAGGCTTATATAGTGACAAAAAAACCGGCCTTAAGGCCTTGGTAGTAGGCTTACATGTTGGGTTTAATACCCGGCCCATTACCGAATGTTATACATTAATTACTTAACTACGAGCAACAATAAACGATAAAATACACGGGGTGACCGAGTCTTTTTCTAATATCTAACAATCTCCCCCTAAGGGAGGTCACCCCAGAAAATACTAAATTAAGCTTAGCAATCTTGATCTTGTGTTTAGCTCGTAGTCTTTGATTCTTCATGCATTGATCTCTTAGTACATAATGTAGTGATCTTTGAACTTAGTTCCTTTGACTTGTGTGATCTTTAAGCTTTCTTTGAGATCATCAGCTACAATAAATCCCTTAATCATCCTTGTTGTAGTATTGCTTCCATGTAATGTTGTGACCATCAGACCGGCATGCTCATACTTTTCTGGATTATGATAGCACATATCAGAGTTGCGGAAGCTGTGTTGTAGGTCTTTCAGATATCATGAGGTCTTTGATTAGGAATATTAAGTGCGAGCATGGGGTTGTGAATTGACATGTCTCTTGCCAGCAGCTGCTACCGTCGGGGATTCCTGCAAGTATATGTTAGTAATAAACAAACGAAAGTGTCTTTGTTCACTTTCATTGAATAAGGTTGAAGGAACCATGGTTCCCCATTAATCAGTATAAATATTGCCTGTGATCAGGTAGAATTCTGAAGAATCTCCTTGACAGGGTTTCGCAGTTGCGCTAGCCGTTCTCAAACCGGAGTGTCTCAAAGTAGACAAAGCACGGAGTGAGTGAACCAGTGAATTAAAAACCCACTGATTAATGAGAATTTGATTTAAAGGTCATTCGCGTGTTACTTAGAAAAGAGTTTTTGTGACACATCGAAGGTTTTATAACATAAAATCAAATTTCATCAGAAACACATTTGTTTTGAAAGATATACACAGTCAATGTGCTCAAAAATCAGTTGTTGAGCACATCGAAAGGTTTTCCAAAAACTATTCGTCAATTCACTGCCTGGAACAAGTTTGATTCATAAAGAATCGCACCATCGTTGCTTTCCATTTGTCACAAGTTTGATCCATAATGGATCTCACATGTCACCTACCAAGAGCTTGTTTGATGTTGGCTCTAGAAGGATTTCCATCTTCATTGTGAGTACTTTCGTATCACTCGGATGTTCTGGCAATACCACGAGGATAATGCGTAGGACTCTTAAGATCTTACTTGTTATCACAGTGTGTGATGAGCAAGCATAGTTTTTTAATTAGTTTCCTAACTTGATTTAGCGATGATCTTATAGCCTTAGACTCTATAGTGCACTTTTAGTTTTTAGTAGTCGGAGGCTGGAGCAGACTGCCACCTTTTCAATATCGTCTAACTCGGAGTGAGAGAGATGATAGAAATGTGTTGATCTCCATGAGAAATGAAACAAGAATCCTTTGAGGGATCTTGAGTGGCTAGGGAGGGTTGTGCAACGTATCACTGGGTCCATGATACTTTTCTTCAATGTTTGCAATCAACCATGTGATTTTGATAGCATATGTAGTGACCCGGTTTCTGCTTAATGTTTTAAGGAGGGCTGCTTTCTTTTCACCCTTTATCTTAACATTTCTTTTTCATTCTTCAACCCCTTCAGTGCTTACCGAGACTTCATTACTAGTACCTTGTTGGATATGTTCCAGTACTAGCTCCATCTCAGTCTGCACTATTCCCTTATTCTCACATTACTCCTTTTGTAATCACACCTAAGGACTTCTACACTAACTAGTGGATTGTCCCTGGGAAGTTCCCTCTGGCTCTGGCGGGATCATGGGAACATGTACCTAACCATACCATCCTTATAACTCTGATAAAGTAAGTACAGGGTCGGTCTTTTGGTACAGTTCACTTTGCTATAAAACCAGTTGAAAAATCAACCAAGGTACTTGTGATATAGATATCAAAGCCTTTATACCTTAATTATTTTGATTATTTAGAAACGCTCCCCTCAACAAGTGCGTCGATATTCAAAATTGTTTGGCACATGGAGGGAGGAGTACCTGCTTAAGTCTTAATAGATCACATTATTATCAGATTTAATATTTAAATCACATTCTCTCCCCTGATCAAAAATTTCAAACCCGTTGAGATTTAGGATCTCAATTGATTTAAATATGTTAGAAAAATGTGGGAGAAAATGTGGTCTGATTAAATACAAGCCGATATTAGAACCTATATATATATATGCTCCCCCTCAATTAGTGAGAGAGCCTGTTAGTGTCAGTTATGACGAGCTTATAAATAATTTGAAGTCTAACGAGAAAATCATGAAAAATTCATAAACTGACACATAACACTAATTACCACACTACTATATAATGTACAAAGTTTACAATATAATACACATGATATTGACCTTTTAATTGAAATGACGATATCATTCTGTTCTCTGAAGAAGTCTATAGTCAATATCACGAACACGTCCACCAACAAAGCATTCCAGGTTCTGGTAGATCCGTCTTGTCTTCAGTCGCCTTTCAATAGCAGTTATGAACTCTTTGCTCCTTGTCACGTCCTTTTGAGTCCAGAATTGCGTATTCATACCCAGATTGAGCTGCTTGACCTTAAATTCCTTGACTTTGTAATCCAGTGCTTCCAGAATACGTGTCAACATTCCATCACTAAACTTGTATATCTCATTGAACCTCATGATCTTTTGGTCATTGTTGTCTACCGGGAACACTACTGCTCGAGGAGACTCAATGATGGTATAATCATGCTTGAACTCATAGCCTGTAGCATCCCATCTTGGTTTAGTGAGATTCAACTGTGTCTGGTAGCTTTCAATGCCTAGTTGAAAGTCTTTAACCCGCTGTCGAATCACTAAGTTTCGGGTCCATAGCTTGACAGCAGTAGATAGCATCCTTTTGTTTGAACCAGAAAGATAATCGAGATGACCTTGCAGAAGGAGCAGATTCAGGTCTTCAAAGTCACTGGGATACAGGTTCTTGAAATATTTTTCAGCAATCGTGTGTTCTTGGAAGTCAGCTCTTCGAAGGACAATTTCGCTCCAGTAGTCATACCTGTATCTTGAGTATGCTTTGATTCTGACGACACTGAGAATCCGCATGTGTGTTCTGACTTCTTTACGATGCGACGTAGAATCATGTCTGTCAATATAGAACTTCTGTCGATTAAACCACCAGTGAGAGATGCCATATTTGGCACTTATGTCATCGGTACACACATCATCAATCCACATTTGCTCTGGTACTAGCAGTTCAAGACCAATGTCAGGATAACTAGCAGCCTTCATCTTGGAAATCGATAGTGCGGGACTGCTGCCCTTCCTGCCATATCTCAAATACTTAGTCTTTATTGAAGAAGAATTGTGTTTGAATTGTAACATGACCTAGAGGACCACCGAGAGGCAGTGGTCGGTTGACATCGACTCTGACTTGATCTCCTTCTGGATTCGTCCAGTCAACCTGATCTGTGAGCATCTTGTGACACTCCTCCATCTGGAACTGAAGTTGAATAACATCTGGATAGAAGGCTTTAACAACTTCACAAGCCTGCCCTTCGAAATCTGCTTGTGTAAGCACGATTTTATTCACTTTTTGGCTGTACCAGTTCATGAAGGTTGTCATGTCTCTAATCTTTGCAAGCAACGAGTTCTCAGCTGGGGGCTCAGCAGAGGTTTCATAGGTTGACACCAATGCAGAAGCCCGGTTGTTCTTAACATCTGACACATTGAAGAAGGACTGGTCTAAGCAGGTTCAGGAGTAGCTAGTATTTCTTCTTCAGGAAGTGGTTTCCACCAGTCTTTTCTCATATTATCTTTTGGTAGGTGATCATTCTCGGAGTCTTCATCATCAGATAATTGTGCATGTTCGTCGAGAATGGAATCATCATGCATCAGATCATATGAAGGAGATGTTTCTTGAATAGCCGTAAAACCAGTAGACTCGTATCTAGTGTCAGATGTAGTCTAAGCCATGGATTGATGAGTAGAGGCTGCAGTCTTGGATGAGCTTGGAGCCTTACTGCCTTGTTATTGAGTAGATCCTGATGTACCAGTAGATGGAGGAGGAGGAGGCGGAGGTAACTAAGAAGATCCTGGTGCTCCTAAAGTACCTGGAGCACCCGATGCGCCTATTGGAGGAGGTGGCTGAGAATGTGGAGACCCAGGAGGAGTTCTTGGTGACTCGTGTATCTTTCTTTTCTTCTTGCGAGCTTCGTCCAGATCTGCTAGGAGTTGATTTGAGTAATCACGCTCCAAAGACTTTTGCAGCGCGTCATATAAATTCTTGTGATCTTCATGAGCTTCATAGGATTTGTCTTCAAACATTCTTTGTTAGAGAATCTCCTTCATATACACGGCAGGCAAATCACATAAGCAAGCCCTAAGTGGGGCTTGCATTGCCCAATCAACAGCATCGGTAACAATCTCATCAACTGCTTTGCTCACTTGCTGGGGAATATTTAGATTCTCCAATTTGTACAGTCGGGACCCATGTTTGTCCAACCTTTCCTCCAGTGCTAAGTTGCTTTAAACCAAGTCCGCCATATGTTGTTCGAGCTCACCTATGCGACGTACTAGGATTGGATCTGTGGTGCTTTGTTGTGGTTGAGGTGGTGGTGGTGGAAGAGATGTTGTTGTTGTGGTTGCTCTGGCTGTTGCTGTTGATGTTGGAAGTAGTGCATGAATCATTATGGAGACTGGGTGTGACACGGTGAGATCAATAACCGGAGAGGTCATTGGAGGAACTGATAAGGTGTCCTGATGAATAGGAACCGTGACCATTGACTGGACCTCTGATTAAGTATTGGTTTTCTCAGGTTCTTCTTTCAGTGGCTTCTCTACGAAGAACTGATTGGTGAGGCTGAGTTCCTTGGCAAAATTTTGTAGAGAAGATAGGGTTCCAGTAGAGCTTGCAGGTTCTTCGATAATCACTTGATCTTTAGTTGGGAGTTTAAGGTTCTCCTGAACATTTGGATAAGCAGTTGTGGTAAACTCTTCATCCATTTGCTTAGTTTCTTGTTGAGTTGAAGCATCAATGGCCTCTGAGTCCATGTGTTCAAGGTTTGGTCCAGCATGAACCACATAACTTGATTGAGGTTGAGACTCTGCAGCATCACCAGGGTTTGATCCAGCCTGGCCTTCATCTTGTTTAAAAGGGTTTGGTCCAGCCTGGCCTTCATCTTGTATACCAAGGTTTGGTCCAGCCTGGCCATCATCTTGATCTCCAGCACGGATCTGAGGCGCTTCCTTATCAGATTCCATTTCACTGTCAGTCAGAGCTAGTTCCGCATCTAAGGAAGGAGATTCAGCATGTCCAGAGGATTCAGTGGGCATAGGAGTGCGCCTCTAAAAGATAAATTGATTTGCAGGGCTCTTCTGCTTTGGAGTGTAAAGAGTGAGTAGATCGTGAGCAGCTTGTTCATCAACTACTTTCTCTTTTCCCTTTCCTTGTTAGTTTCCCTAATTACCACCGGACGAGCCGGTCCCTGAGTTCGTTCCTCTTGATCCTTTAGGCTTAGGTCCAGAGCCCGTTGAAGGTCTGCCTCTTCATCATCATGGACAGGTTCCTTTTCTGGAACACCTTCATCAACAAACTCATCAACCAGCTGTAGAGAGCTCTTTGGCATGCGTTACTTAGTCACCTTACCCGCTTTAGCTCGTTTGGCAGGGGATGGTGCTTCAGATGTCTCCTTGACCATTTTATGCTTTTTAACTTGGTCTTTCTTGGAGGGTTTAGTTTGTGCGGGTGTTGATTTGGGTGGTTGAGAGGAAGTGGGCTTGGGAGCCTTGTCATCAGCGGGTTTTGTGACCTTCGTTGCCTTGGGTTTAGTAACCTTGGTAGCTTTAGGAGACTCAGTTGCATCTCCTTCATCTTCCATGCCATGTTCTGCATCCAGATGTTGTTGATACTTGGCAACATGCTCCATGTATTCATCATAGTAGTGTGCTCCTTTAATATCATTAGTGAGAAGAGCATCAGGTATCGGCATACCAAATATTTCCCTACCATCTTTTCCTACAAACCCGAGGGTGTTCAGGACATTTTCATCATGTGAGTAGTGAAGAGGCGAACCAGTTCCTGGGTGTATGTTATGCTTGGTTTTCAGGTGATGCATGAATAGTTTGGTGAACCTAACGCTTAGGATAAGCAAATGATCGGTCTTCTTCTTTCCGTGTGAAGCCGTAGTTAGATTCTTCCTGTCAGTGATAAAGGTTTGTATGGATTGAACAAACTCTTCCCAAATCCTTTCAGCATAGTTAATGTTGGAGCGATGAATGATACCCTAAAGGATCTGAAGCACATGATGTCTTGGCCTGTCATATCCAGCAGTTTTACCTGTAAGGCACATGTTGATCATGGACAGGATGGCTCTCCATGGTTGATAAAGAGAATTAACAGACATAGCAAACACGTTCCTGAGCGTACAGGGGTATCCTAGAGTGTTGATAAATTCGATGACTGTATCACTCAAAGGTGGAGCCACAAAAGGGTTGTTATCATTGGTTGGAGTGATATCAAGTGCATCTCTGAGAAGATCTTTGTGAAGATTGAACCATTGCTCATCCAACTGACAGCTGTACAACCCAGTAGATGAGTTAAAACACATGGTGTCCCAAAACTGCTGAATGTAGATAGCAGGAATCGTAGAAGATGCCGTGAAGGCCCTGAAGAAATTGGTGTTTTTCAGTAAGGCCACAGCAATCGAGAAGATAGGATTCCTCTAAGACTTCTGTACATCGAGTACGCAGTTACTCTTGCCAATGGGCACCCATTTGCTTAACGGCAAAATTTGATCATCCGTTTTGGTCGGTGGTAGCAAGAGCTTGTTCAGTAGGAGCATCATTTGCATGAATGTTCATGTCAGCCATAGTATCTGCACAAGTAGATCCAACAGCAGGACATACATACAGATATATGATGTTAGTTGGGAGCAATTGCTCAAAGGGAAGTCAACCTTGGAATGAGTTAATCCAAAGATATTTGACAATTTACAAAACTCGCTGCAGCAACGCGCTGAAATATTATATTACAAGTACTTAACTCGCTACCAAAATAGAAAATTTGAAATAGAGGGTTAAATATTATAATAAAATAAAATCTTCTTTAACTTGATAAAGGATAACAAGTTGCTTGTACTCAATTAAATAAGAGATGAAATTAAACTTGCTAATGATAACTCGCTAATGATAACTCGCTATGAATATTCTTATTAAAAAAAACTAACTCGCTAATAAATTTGAAAATTTTAAAATAGCGAGTTAAATATTTAAATAAACATAAAAATCTTCATCAACTCGCTACAGGTTAGCGAGTTGCCTGTTCATTATAAAATAAAGAAATAAAGTAATATCCAACTTGCTAGAGGCAACGCACAACTCGCT
>BQNB010011353.1:0-81692 GCA_026074375.1 Tanacetum coccineum | reverse complement strand
GTATTCAAAAAGTAATTTGAAAATCTACCAATCAATGAAAAAGCTAATTGAAAAAGGCTTTTTGACTCAGTATGTGTTGAGTATTTTTTTATATTTGAAAAGACAAAGTACTGATTTGCAGCTCAAAAATAGATAAACAAATAAGCTAATTATTATAAAATAAGCTCAAAAAGATTTAGTATTAACTATAAACTACTTGTATACTTAATTTGAAAAGCTAATTTTAATTCTAACTAGCTTAAATCTTGGAATGAAAAAGGGCAAAAGGCTGATGTAGTTAACAACTTTTAAAGCCAAAACTCAAAACTACAAATGCAAGCTAAGAACTTAGTTTCTACACCTTTTAAACAACTAATCAAAGGCAATTTGATTAACTAAACTAGCTAGAACAGAATTATGCTCAAAATGCTAATGAATCTGAGGTTTTGACCTCAGATTCAAGTAACTTATACTAAAGCTAATCTTAAGCTGATAAAATCTAATAAGAACCTTAAATCCTAACCTCATAAGCCACAATATGAAATTTAAGATCAATCAAAAGGACAAAATGACCTTTGACAGCACTAACTTAAGTTAGTGCTGTCTTGTGCCAAACACCCCTTTAACTTGCTAAATTCTATATTTAACTTATAAAATTCAGAATTAAAGCTCAAATTTAAGATACCAGATAGTGAAAAACTTAATAACCACCTAATTAGCAAATCTAAACCATGAAATAAGCAAGAACAATTTCAAAACAGATTATGCAACTGGAGATAGATTTTAAGCAAATTTTTAAGCATAAACTAAAAAACTAAGATTTAGACTAAGAAACACAAAACAGATGATCAATAAGCATTAACTAGATATAATAAGCACATAAGAACAGAATTAAGCACTAAAATAAACAGTAATAAGCAAATGCATCAAATTAAAACTTGAAAAATATAAATGTGAACTTACACAAGGTCCATAGAACTTGATGAAGACCTAACCTCTAACCTAACACCCCTAGGTCCAATTCTGACAGCTTATTATACCAAACCAAAGCTTAAGCAAGCTTATTCCATAATCCAATTACCAAAAGCTTCCAAAACAAAGATGTGACTTCAAACTTCCAAATCAAAAGCTCAAACAAACTTTAACAAAGCTTAATGAACATTATATGAGTATGTGGGACTGATACGAGCTTATTGACAACTTATTTAATCATTTGGAAACATATTTAAATCATAAACGTGAATTGAAAGGTAATTAACAAAAATTTAAATGAAACTTGAATTTTATTAAAGAAAAACTGAGTTACAATGTTCAAAGAAAAGAAAATACAAGTAATTTAAAAGACAATAAGATAAGCTGAAAAATAAGCTAATCTACCTATTCTACTCCTACTCCTAGATGCTAGATAAATCAAGCTGTGTGAGCTTCTCTTCTATTTATAGTGTTGAGATGAACATTCTAGCCCTTCCAATGCTTTCCCAGTTTCTAATCACAACCTTTAATCTCTAACCGTCTCTTGATCTCATGATTTGGACCATTGGATCATGTGCCACGTTTTTCAGCCAATGAGAGTGCACGGGATCGCCAGCATGGCCCCTTTGTGTCAAACGTGTCAGCTGAAGGCTTCTAGAAGGGTTAACTTTTATTTAAAGATGGTAATTTGAGGACTGGTAATATTTGGGAACGACGGTGAACAGTGAAACCTGTTCCCACCCTTTTTGTCTTTTATTATTTCGTTGTTTGACCGAGTAACTAATATTTGACTTGGGCTCGGTTAAAGTAATAGGCCATTGGATTTAATTATGGGCTTGGTTTTAATATCATGGGCCAAGGGTTAAGTGAAAGTTAACAGCCGTTAGTCCTTGGACTAACAATGTAATTAGCCAAGGACTAACGGTGAAAAGGCTAAGGACTTGGGATGAAATTGGTTTAACAATAAGGGTATTTTGGTGATTTTATGGGTTTAGCACTTTTCAAAAATTCAAGAATGCATCCCCGGCTCCGGCTTTTCATGCTTTTTCCAATCTCGTGCTCGTTAGTGTCCGTTTTGTCTTATCCTTTGTCCATTTCTTTAATATCCGTACCTGCACATACACAAACACAAAAACAAGCATATATTTGCAATTTTTATTATGTTTTTGGTTATTTGGGCTCGTTTTTTCATGGTAAAAGGTATGTGTAAAATAGCACATACCAAATTCTCCCATACTAAGGTTTTGTCGTGTCCTCACGCAATGTAATAAATACATGCTTAAAACTAAAAATTCCAATCCCCCCAAACTAATCACCTCGAAAAGTAGCTAAGTGCTCATCTAAATGGATTAAGGAATCAATAGTTATGAAACACCCCGTTTTTCCATTTTCAACATTTTTCATTTTTATTGCTTTTTCATAACTTTCCACACTTCAACACTTAATAACATTTTGCTTTCATTATTCTTCGTTAATACTTAGGATCATGGAACAAGCAAAATAAATTCATCGTCCCCATTCACTTCTCCATACTAAGCTTAAAAACAAGATCATTGTCAAATACAAGTCATGATACTAACACTACTCATAAATACTAATTGTGTATTACTTTTCCTCCCTTATTCCTAATTTTGTATCTCAAGATTTTATTTAAGTCATATACCCGAAGGCTCTTTAAGACTTGTTTCGATATTTATTAAATCCGAAAATAAAGTGGGACGGTTGAAAATAAAATTTAGCTTCACCCTTATCCTTGAAAAACTGACGAAGTGAATGAAATTTTGGCTTTTGTTGCTTTTGCCTTAATTCATGTCATATACCCTTAGGCTCTTTAAAACATAAATCAAGTAATATTATTTACACCATATACCCTTAGGCTCTTTAAGGTGAAAATAATTAAGCAACATTTTTCCAATCACTAATTTTATAAGTATCATATCCCTAGGCTCTTTAAGGTTACAAATAATTCATGATTAGTATTATTTTTGCCATATTACCTTAGGCTTCTTGTATAGGCAAAAAGTAATAAAAGATTTAACTCTACTCATACCTTATACCCTTAAGGCTCTTTAGGCATAAGTAAAGCAATAACATGTGATGCATATAATAAGCAAATTCGATTCATCGGCTTTAAGTCAAAGAGAAAGTTACTATAATTAAGTTGAACCGAGACTACCTTATTTATTAACATTATGATATAGTGAGACATATAATGGGAGAAAAAGCCGCAATTAAAACTTATGAGCATGAAAGTGATCCAACACTCTACGTATAATATCATGACCTATACTCGACTTTATCATTTCATGTTTCTTTCGCAATTTAAAACTTCTATGAAAGAGGACTTGCGAATGCTTAGCCTAGAGAGTTAAGATCGACACTTTAAAGTCCCATAGACTTGCAACATATCTTTATTCTAATAAATCGAGATTTGGCATAATGATAAAGCCTACATAAGACTAGCAATAAACTCGATTTAATTATGTTAAGGAAATTGTTAGGGTATAAACCGGTCGGATCAGAATTTATTTTCTCGTTTCACCATTATTTGGTGTCACAACATTATTTCATCACTTTTTCCAACATTTATCACTTTTCATGCTCACATTTTTTTTATATTTGGGCATTTTACATAAATAACTATTTGTGGTGGAAAAATGGGTTTGTGAGAATTACGGCTGCAGGTATAATCAAATCGATACGATCCCCCCCATACTAAAACAACACATTCGTCCTCATGTGAGATTAATACCCTCCCCCCCCATACTAAATTTCAATCATAATCATGGTATAAAGGGGTCTCTACGCAAATCTAAAAGCCGTTTTTTAAGTATGCTAAATATAAACGTTAGTCGGTAAGATTAGGATATCGGAATTCCCTAAATGAAGTGAAGGATAGTGATGTTGATATATGATTGGACAAATCCAAGTCATTTGTAACATTCATCCATTTCCATCTAATATCACAAGTCTATCTTCCATATCACTACTTTCTCTCACTAAATTGGCTTTCATATGGTTTGACTCACCAAGACCACCTGATCTTAGTTTACGTAGACCTTCAGAGTCACATAGCTTGACTCGACCCCGAATTAAGTTGTCCATGGGGGAGCAAATGGAAGAAAAAAAAATCTCAATCGGGCTTTCATTAATGTTTAGATAAACATTAAAGAACATGAAAGTTCCATCCCGATGAGATGCCACCAGTTCTAAGTAGAGATGCCGGGGTCAAAAATCATGTCTTCACTCCCGGTGGATAGAAGTAAAGGAGAATCCCGGGTAGGTGGCTTCGGGTAGAAAAGTTCCGAATGACAAATGCGACAAATGTGAAGGAATCGTCATCTTCAACATTTTGGGAAAAAACAATCTCACCTCCCCCTGGGTCAAAACATTCATCTTCATTAAGCCCATCAAAATTGTTTATCACGGGCGCATCGGGCTCAATGTCGAAGGTAAAACGCTCATACTCGGGAATAGGATCATCGTTAAGTAAGTCGTCAAGAATAATATCTCCGTCCGAGTCAAAATCACTCTTAATACCCGGTGGTATCGAGTCTTCCGGAACAAGAAATGTATCAACCTCCTCTATAAGAATATTACTATCCACAATGGGAATAGGAGAAGAGGATGGATATTCGAGCACAAAAGGAGTAGAAGGAGTAAGATTCAATGCTTCGATTTTATCAATAAGTATATTGACATTTAATAATTTCTCACAAAGAATTTCGTCCTCGATTTGAAGAATATCAATATTAATTTCTCCTTCTTCTTCATCAAAATCGTCTTCATCAATTCCCGGTAAAATTGGATCAATAAGATCGAGTTCACTGGCGAACTCCTCAGGAAGAAAATCAATCTTAGGAGATGTGATCGAAATATCTCGACTAAGCAAAGAGTTAATAAGTACAAATTCGGCATCAAAATGATCATTATCACAAAACGACACATCACAAATATCGTCGAAAATAACCTTGGACTCACTTGGGATTGGGACAAGGTTCTCAACACTAGACTTTATTACTTCGTCTGATTCCGTTTCCGGAATAGTGCTAAGAGGCTCATCCCCCATACTTAGAGAGTTATCGGGCTTCACGGTCGGTAAGTAGGGTGTGATTGCTTTAGATGATCTATATATAATAGTATACTCATCATCATCAACCATAGGAAAATTCCAATTTAGAAGAATACTTTGAGCTACCGGTTACTCCTGCTCTGCCTGTTTTTCTTGTTTTGGTTGAATTCCATTAAGAATTTGCAAATCATTCATAAGTTTAAGTAGCAATTCTTGCATAATTTCAGGTTGATTATGCTCTTCTTCCACAGCTTGCTTAATTTTAAGAAATCTCTCCTCAGCTAGCAATAAAGCCATGCTCTTGTCTTTAGGAGGTATATGATCATACTCATTTAAAAAAGCTTGAATAGTTTCCATTAAGTTTTCTTTGGCTTGCAAAATTTCCACACTCGTTTCTTGAGGAGGAGGATGAATGACGAAAAACTTTGGGGGTTGGAATTGGTCAAAACCGAAAGAATTAGAATTATATCAATAATTAGGTTCATAGAAATTTTAGTTCAACGGTTGACACTGAAAAGTCTCATGAGGACCTCCGCAGTTTTCACAACAAAGATATTGTTGTGAAAAATTCGGTGAAGTTAGTGGAAAATAATTATCGAAGTTTTGATTGAAACACGGGTCCGGGTTGTAAACAAATGGAATTTGAGGTGAACAATCGTAACCAAAATGAGCATCGTTTCCACATAACTCACAAATATTCGTCTCGTACTATGGTTGTGGAGGGTAGTAGGAAAAATTGAGAGAATTTAGATTTGTATCATACTTACAATGAAAACAAATTCCTCCATAACGCATGTTTCCACACCTTTTGCAATTAGATTGTCGACAAATCAAACTGTCTAAAGGACCTCCACACCTGTAGCAACTAGGTTGGTAATATGAAGACATGTCGAAGAATTAAACAATATAGAGGATAAAAGAAAGAATTAAATGGATTTGAGGGTAAAGGAGAATATTTTTAGATTTTGAAAATTATTCATAAGAAAAGGAATTAAAATAAGAAAGAAAAATATTTTGGTAACCGAAAGTTAAAGGTGCACGGTAGCTCTCTAAAAATACGTACAAGAAAGCGGAGGAGTTGGTAAGCGCGAGGCGCTATTTAGAATAACCCTTCTCCTTTTGGGTGATGTTCTTAGGATGAAACCTGCCTTAAACTTTCCTTATAGCACGTAATCTAAAGGTGAGCCGTAACAATGATTAACAAACGGTTATTTTTAATATTAAAATAAAAGAAAATAGAAGTGTAAAATATTTTTGTATTTTTATGGTTTTATAAAGAAAATATTCACAATTGAAAATGATAACTTCACGAGGAAGGATCTTCAAAACACTAATCTTCGAACGAAACACGATAATCGTTCACACTTCTCCGGTAGCGGCGCCAAAAATTGATAACGCCCAAACATACTATATATATAATATAAGTATATAAGGATGTAACAATTATAGTATAGTAAGTATTTTTCGTCGGATTTAAGAAACAAACTTTTAACCAAAGTTGTCTCAAAAACCTCCCGGGTCGTTTTCCTCGGCGAAGCGTGAATTGAAAATCGGTTAAGTTTGTGATCGCGCGTTTCGAATGGTTTAAAAGATTTTTGATTTGTTTTCCTATTTCTACACATAAAAACACATAAAGCATGCAAAGAAAATAAACGACTAAGCAATTAAGCAATTAAACTAAAAAAAACGTAAACGAGAATTAAAGAAAACGCGACATTTAAGCAAGTACATCAAATTTAAGCCCTACGAACGGAAATTTAATTTTAATAAATCCTAAATGACTAAATAAAATATTCAAAAAAAGAATTATATTTTTTTGACTTTTATTTTATTTATTATGAATTAAAAACTATTTTAATCTAGAAAATTAATAAAAAGTAGCAAACTATTTCTAAAAATTCTAGAAAAATTATGGAAAGTAAATTTAACTGAGAAGAATCTAGGAAAAATACTAACTTGAAAAATTGCTTAATGAATAAGCACAAAATAAGCAGAAAAGCTCGTATAAGCAAGAATCTAAAGAAACTATATTATTTAAGTTGTGAAAGATTTGTTTGAAAAAGACCCAAGGGCACGTTTGGTTGAGAGTGGTGTGTTAAATATGTTGAGTGTATGAAGGGAGAGGTCATAGGTTCAAAACCTGTGGCCATCTCTTTTTGGAAAAACATTTTTTTTTCTTTTTAAATAAGCTAAAGACTAACAAAATAAGCAATTTTAGTAAAAGAACTTTTGGACAAAGCTGAAAAATAAGATAGAAAAACTATTTGAAAAAGAGAGTTAGTTTAAAAGCTACTTATCCAGCTTACTAAAACTTCATTAGAATTTTTGACTTAATAAGCTAAAGAAACTATATAAACATAAAACCGCTTAAGCCCTAAGCCTTATAACAACATATGAGTGAAAACAAGCACCCTAAATAAGCTAGAAATAAGCATACTAAAAAGTGACAAATTAGACTTTTCAAAACTTTGACATATGACCTAACTGCTTGGACTTAAAAAGCTATAATAAGCTAACCTAAAAGACAGATTAACTAAAAATAGATCTTAACTAACACCTAATAAGCACTAAGGATCAACAATAAGCAAAGACTAAAAGCTAAAAGGGACTAAAAGGCAAAGAAAAAGATAGACTCTAAAAACAGCATAAAAGACTTAATCACTACTTTTAAGCTAAGAATTAAAACAGATAAGCATTTAGAAAAAACAAAAAAGATAAAAACATATAAAGATTGGCTTCCAATGAAAACATAAAAACAACTTTTAGGTAACTTGAACTACAAATTAGCTAGAAAAATGACTTGAAAAAGTGACAGGAGAAACAGCACATGCTGATTCTTTTAGATTTTTGTAACTTGAAAAATTGCAAAGTTCAGCCCTAATTTTAAGCTAGTAAATGCTACTGCAAAGACTCAAAAGCTGAAAACAGATAAAGCTAGATGAGTTAAGAGCTTAAACTTTTAAAATTAGACCTTAAAACAACTTTAATCTAACCAAAGTTTGCTTTTGAAAATTGGGAAAAATTCTTTTGAGAATAGATTTAAGCAATGTTTTCAGGAGGTCAATAGGCACGAGGTGCCAAGGATGCATTGGATTACATTTTGGATGGCAACTTATAAAGATTTTTGTATTTTGGGCCAAATCATATTTGCGGAACATTGTATTGTTGTCTTTTTGTAAATATTAACAAGGAACAAGTAAAACTATATGCTTTTGTATTAATGTCTTATAATAAATCCAATGTATCAATTTAAACGATTTTTGGTGTGTTTCTTTTATATATCTTGTTGCTGTTGATCTTGAAAAGTTACACGCCCTGGATCTTATTCCGCTTGCGACCCATTTTGGGGGTGGTTACAGGATTGCTTAGTACGACTTATATAAAATAGTTATTTTATCATCATCAGCCATAGGAAAATTCCAATTTAGAAGAAATCTTTGAGCTGCCTGCTCCTCTTGCTGTTCCTAAACTGCCTGCTCTTCTTGTTTCAGCAGGATTTCATCACAAATTTTCAAATCGTTAAGAAGTTTATGCATCAATTCTTGTATATCATCTGGTTGATTTTGCTCTTCTTCAATAGATCTGCTTAATTTTTAAGAAATTTTATCCTCGCTTAAAACAGAAAAGCCATTGGTTTTTCTTCAGGACGGTATGTGATCAAATTTTCTTTTAAAAAGGTTTGATAGTTTCCATTATTTTTTCTTGGCTTGCAAAATTTCCACACTGTTTCTGGGGAGGATGATGAATGACGAAATACTGCGAGGGTTGGAATTGGTCAAAACCGAAAAAATTATTATTATAGCAATGATTAGGTTCATAGAAATTTTGGTTCAACGGTTGACACTGAAAATTCTCATGAGGACCCCCGCAGTTTTCACAACAAAGATATTGTTGTGAAAGATTCGGTGAAGTTAGTGGAAAATTATTATCGAAGTTTTGATCGAAACACGGGTTTTGATTGTAAACAAACGGAACTTGAGGTGAACAATCGTAACCAAAATGAGCATCGTTTCCCATAATCTACAAAATTTCATCTCGTACTAGGTTGTGGAGGGTAGTCGGAAAAATTAGAGAATTTGGTTTTGTATATACTTTACAATGAAAACAAATTCCTACATAACACAAATTTCCACACCTTTCGCAATTATATTGTCAACAAATCGAACCGTCTAAAAGACATCCACACAGTTGGCAATAGGGTTTGGTAATTTGCACGTCATTAGAAATTAAACACATATAGAGTGATAAGACAGTTAAGAAATTAACGGATATTTGAGGGATAAAGGAGAATATTTTAGGTTTTGAAATTATTCATAATAAAAAGGAAATTAAAATACGAAGAAAAATTTTTTGGTAACGTGAAGTAAACGTTTTGTACGGGTAAATCTCTAGAAAACGCACAAAGAAGAAAAAAAAAAAAAAAAAAGAAAAAACAAAAAAAAAAAAAAAAAAAAAAAAAAAAGAAAAAAAAGAAAAAAAAAAAAAAATAAAAAAAAAAAAAGCGGAGGAAGCGGGTTAAGCGCGAAGGTTTTAAAAACCTTCTCGTTGGGTCCAAAGTGCGTTGGATCGAACCCTCCTTTTATAACTCTTTTTAGTTTGTTAATAAGATGAGCGTAACAATGATTTAACAAACGGTAATTTTTTTTTAATAAAAGAAAATAGAAGTGTAAAATATTTTTGTATTTTTATGGTTTTATAAAGAAAATATATTCACAAACAGAAAATAACTTTACGAGGAAGGTTATTCAAAACATTAATCTTCGAACGAAACGCGAAAATCATTACACACCTCCCCGGCAATGGCGCCAAAAATTTGGTCACGTCCAAACACACTATATATAATATAAGTATATAGGGACGTAACAATTATAGTATAGTAAGTATTTTCCGTCGGATTTAAGAAACAAACTTTAAACCAAAGTTGTCTCAAAAACCTCCCGGGTCATTTCCCCTCGACGAAGCATGAATTGAGAATCGATTAAGTCCGTGATTGCGTGATTTGAATGGTTTCAAATCATTTGAGATTTTGATTTCTAATTCTACTAATGAAAACGAATAAAACATGTAAAAACAAGTAAACATTAAAAGATTTAAAGCACTTAGTATAAATTACGAAAACGTAAACGGGAATTAATAAAACGCGACATTTAAGCAACTAAAGCAAATTTAAGCCCGACGAACGCAAATTTAATTTTAATAAATCCTAATTGACTAAAAATAATTTTCAGAAAAAAATTATATTTTTTGATTATTTTTTTATTTTTTATGATTTTTAATTGTGGTGTAACAAATAAATGTTTCGAAAATTGTAAACTTTCGAAAATAAAAATTAGAAAATTATGAAAATAGCTAAAAGTTGAAAAGGTTGTATGAAAAAATTAAAAGGAAAGAAAATACTTAAATGAATAGCACAGAAAAAGGAATATGCAGTTTAATTGCTTATTGATAAAAGAGCTTAAAAAAATGTTAAAAGGATTGTTGTTGCACCCTTGGACGTAAAAGTCCCAAGGGCGCAGTGGTGTGAGTGTGTTGTGTTGAGACGTTAAAAGGGTTGAGGCTAGGTTGAGGTCAGGGGTTCGAGCCTTGCTCACCCCTGACTTCCCTGGCTTTCCCTTTTTTACTTTTTGCAAAAAATTTTAGAAACAAAGTTGTCAAGCAGCTGAAAATAAGCTACTTTTAGGAAAACAACTTTTTTCAAAATCACTAATAAGCTAGAAAACAGCTTAATACTATGACAGATAACACTTAACTAAATTTTGCTTTTTCACAAAAACTCAAAGAAACTAATAAGCTATAATATGCTCAACAAAATCAAAAAATAAGCTTAACTACCCTTTTCCTAACCTAAAGAAGCAGTTGGAAACAGAATTAAGCATAAAGTTATTAAGCTATAAGCTAGGACAAATCCTAAAATTAACTAATGTTGCAAAATAGTTACAAAACAGACAAACAACAACTTTTCTGGGAAAAAAAAGGGGGGGGGGCTTATTTTTAAGCTTTCAAATAGATCCTTATAGACTAGTGGTTTGAAAACCTTAAAAGCTTGACCTCTAAACTATTTAAAACAGCCATTGAAATACATTTTGAAATCTAAATAAGCTAAGAAAAAGCTAGCTGAAAAAGGCTTTTACACTCAGTATGTACTGAGTGTTATTTTTGGTTTTTAAAGATAAAGTGCTAAAAAGTAGGCTTATAACAGATGACCAAAATTAGCTCTTTACAACTAAATAAGTTTCAAACATATTTAAACTACCCTACAATCTACTTGTGCACAAAATTTTAAAAGCTGAATCCTACTTTACCTATCTGAATTTAAAGCTAGAAAATGACTAAAAACTATTTTTCTTATCTGATGCAGTTTGGCAATTTTTGAAAACAAAACCTAAAAGAACAAATGCAGTACCTAAAGGACTAATGTTGCTACACTCTTAAAATCCAAAAATAAGGGACAAAAATAACTTAAAAACAAACACACTAGAAATAATTCAAGTTAAGGAGCTTAATGATTTGAAGTTTAATCACTAGATTAACACAATTACACATAAACTTGTCAAAAACTGATTTAAGCAATTTAAAGCCTTAAAATATGATCTATAACTAAAATATGAATGATTAAAATCAACCAAAGTGGGAAGAACTACTACCAGTACTAACTTGAGGTTAGTACTCGTCTTGATCCAAACACCCCTTTCAAAATTTTAAGCTCATATTTAGCCTATAAAACTAAGAAATAAAGTTCAAACTTCAGTTACACTTAATTAATAGCCTATAATAAGACCTAATGAACAAATTTTATCGACTTAATAAGCAGAAATAATAAGCTAACAAGTTAAGCTAATATTTTTGGTTTTTATGACTGTTTTATAACAAATAAGAGTAAACTATGATTTAAGCTATTAATTGAACTAATTAAGCTTTTAACAACTATATTAAGCTAATATAAGCTACACTAATCAAGAATAAGAAAATAATAAGCAATTTATGCTAAAGTGTAGGTTTAAGCTAGAAAAAGTAAATGAAACTTAAGTAGCCTTGCACCAAAAAAAGGCTGTTAATGTCTTATAAGCTAATCCAAGCTCCCGCTTATCTTTTAGGATAAGCTGGTATGGTCTGGAACAGCCAAATCTGGTCTGCTTCATTTTAAGTTGAGGTAAATTTAAGAGTGAATTTGAGTGCTAATAAGCTCAGTTAAGCTTTTAGAGCTTAATTGAGAGTGTAGCTAGCTTATGAGTGAATTAGACAGCTTATTGAGCTTATATGAGTAAAAAGAGCTTTTATCAAACCATTATGAATTCAAGTAAAATATGAAATAACAATTGAACAATATGAAAAGTAACTTTTATTGCTAAAATAATCTGATTACAAGCTTATGAAAAAGGAAGATTATATTTAAATGAAAACAATAAGCTAAAAATTACATAAGCTAAAGCTATCTAAAAATTACACTAAAACTACACTACTTCTAGATATTCAACTCTGTGTGATTAAGCCCTTTATTTATAGCCTTGAGGAGAAGGTTCTGGGTCTTCATACGCTCCTCCCTCCTCTCATCTCAACCCTCCACTCATAACCGCTTCTATTCTTCAAATCTTGACCGTTGGATCTTGTGCCACGTGCAACAGCCAATGGGAGGCTTGAGGATCGCCAGGGTATCATTCCTTGGTGTCAGATGTGTCAGGTTCTAGAAGGGAGCGTGTGACATGGTTGGTTTTACCCTGTTGCTCTGTAAAAGTAAAAAAGAGAGGGAAAGGGGTAGGAGATAATAAATATTAAATTTGACCCGTTTTGTGGCTTTAACCCTTTGACCTGCGTGCTATAAAAGAGGGGTTTGACTTGGGCTTTATGAAACGGGGTTGGGCCAGGGGTTTATGGATTGGGCTTGTGAAAGTGTTATATAACACTTAACGGTTGTTAAGTGTTTGTCTAATAATAATCCTTTGGTTTGTAGTGTAAAAATTAACGACCGTTAGTCCTTTTGATGTTTTGAGGACTAACGGTGTTATTTATTTTGACAGTTTGGGAATTTAAGGGTTTACAGGTTTGTCTTGGATTTTTACTTGATAAATGCACACCTTGCCCTCGGCTTTTCATGCTCTTTTATTCTCATGCCCGGTTAGTGTCCGTTTTGTCTTTTCTTTTATCCATTTCTTTAATATCCGTACCTGCACATACACAAACACAAAAACAAGCATATATTTGCAGTTTTTATTAAGTTTTTGGTCTTTTGGGTTCGTTTTTTAAGGTAAAAGGTATGTGTATTTAGACACATACCAAGAATTAATTAGAATTTTATTAGCTTATGCTTGTGCGTTGGAAGTTTAAACTCTTACGTAAAAAGTGCATTCCTAAATAGTTTTATCAATGAGGAGGTATACGTGGCACAACCTCTAGGATTCATTGATTTCAAAAAACCTAATCACGTTTACAAACTTAAAAAAGCTTTATATGGTCTTAAACAAGCTCCTAAAGCTTGGTACGATAGGTTAAAAAAGCTTCAAATATATATCAACGACATTATATTTGGTTCAACTTGTCAAGAGTTGTGTGGTGATTTCGCCAAAATCATGAACGATGAGTTTGAAATGAGCATGATGGGAGAACTAAACTTCTTTATTGGATTATAAATAAAACAATTAGAAGACGGTATCTTCTTTAATCAATCTAAATATATTAAGAAATGCTTAAGAAATTTAGATTAGAAGATTCTAAACCAATAAAAACGCCCATGTCACTGGATTTGAAACTCACGAAGGATGAAGAAGGTGTGTCCATGGACAATACTAAGTATAGAGGCATGATAGGTAGTTTATTATACCTAATGGCAAGTAGGCTCGATATCATGTTTAGTGTCTGTCTTTGTGCACGCTTCTAAGAGTATCCCAAACCTCTCATCTTGAAGCGGTTAAGCGTATCTTCTGATACATTAAAGGCACTACGCACTTAGTATTATGGTATCCTAAGGGGTCCGACATAGAAACTGTAGTATATGCCGACTCTGATCATGCAGGAGATTATGTGGATCGAAAAAGCACTAGCGGTATTTGTACGTTTTAGGGATGTTGTTTAACATCTTGGTTTTCGAACAAGCAAACCTCTCTTGCTATCTCCACTACTGAAGTCAAATACGTAAGCGCCGGAAAAGCATGTCAATAAGCACTATGGATGAAACAAACTCTTATCCACTACGACATCCACCTCGACGTCATTCTAATTATGTGAGAGAACAAAGGCGCTATCGACTTAATCAAAAACCACGTGCAACACTCGCGTAGAAAACACATCAAAATCCGTCATCATTTCCTTCGTGACAATGTTTAAAAAGGAAATATCTCTATCGAGAAAGTTCCGTCTAAAGAAAACATCGCTGATATTCTAACTAAACCGCTTAAACGCGAACCTTTTAATTACTTACGTCTAGGTCTAGGAATGATGGAACAAATCTCGTAAACATCTCGTTCTTTTTAATAGTCTAGTCACTATTAAAATTATTCTAATAAATATCGACAAATTAATTATTTCATCCAAAATGTAAAAGTATTTTTAATTCGTGAAGTGCAAATTAAAACGTCAATCCTGTGTCAAAATTCGTCAAAAACCAAAACTCTTAAAAAAGCACCAAAAGGTGCCGGTCCTTTATTGATTGGGCCGGTCCCAATGCTCTCGAATCCGGTCCTATAGTGATATGGGACCACGAACTGATTCAGTCAAACACCCCTTTTCATTGTTTCTTTCATTTTCTGCAAACCACAAAACCAAATACCCTTTCTACCAGAACTATGCGATGAAAACATACCCAAAACATAAAATCAAACCTTCAAACTAGAAATCAAGGGCAATTCACAAAGGGAAAACATATATATCATCATTAACAACAACAAATATAAGTATTTTCATCAATTCCTCTTTTAATTTCGTGTTTATGGCTCGATTTTGCACAAAATCAAATTTTGGGGATTTTCAAATTTTCTTTTACTTTTGAATAATTAGGACTAGGATTATACAATGTATAACTAATATGCTTCCCGTAGCTATAGATTTTGCATTATTGAGTGTGTTTGGAAATGTTGAATATAAACAACTCCAATTTTGTTTTTGAAAAATTTCTCATGACTAGGAACATCATAAAAATGTTTTCTCGCATTGTTAATACGTTCTAAAAACGATTTTGCATGAATACATGATGAAATCGTGGTTGTTTCCGAAATAACTAATATTTTTTTCGACACACTCGGTTGAGCGAAAGTGAATTAAGGAGCGTTTGGATTATTTCTTAGGTTTTATTTTTAGAGTTAAAATAATCGCACCTCCACATTTGTTGCATATAGACACACACTAGGCATCAAATTTTGATATTTTGATCTCGTAATATATATACATATATGTTGGGTCTATTTTTTTATTTTTGTTGTTGTTAATTATAGGTGAAAAATACGCTGCTATTGTCGGTAATCACAGAAATACCCGTGTCTATATTCCCAAAATTTCCGCTGAACCAAACGTATCACCCACTATTGCCAAATTCTTTAAACCAATAGAAAACCATTGTACTCATGAGAGTCGGGTCGTTGATCAACTTTATGCTTAATCGGACTATATCTAACTAAACTTTCCAACAATAAATTCTGATTGTCTGTACCTAATCAATGAGTCAGTTGTTCCTCGATTCATATTAGAGTTTTATAGTCAAGTTTAACTTTGGTATGATGACGAAGCTCGTCTCCTTATTTAATTCGTCATCCAAAACCAATTCATCAATCTTTCTCTTGAGAAATTCAGAAAAATTCCTGGTATTCCCTTTCAAGGTCAATGTGTCTTCACAACCGAATGGCCTCTTGACGCTTTATTAGCATATCAAGATACCTCCGGTCTATATCATACCGAATTACCAACTACTGATGAAATACACCAGTATCTTTAATTTAAACGTACTGAGTCTAATCGTGTCATCAAAGGAGAATTTGTTCAACTTTCCTCTAATCATATCTTAACAAAAGAGGTCAATAAAGATATGAAGCGGTGGGAAGAAATCAATTCGCTCATATGCTCTATTGTATTGTTGCCGAAAAACAATACAATCTTTCCTACTTTGTTGCAAAACGAATCGAGTTTTTCCGGAATACACCCTAATTCAACTTTCCTTATGGTATGGTTTTAACTCTCTTGTTTCGTCAAGTCATGGAGATGTATCCTCATCTTTTTAATGATCAATATTTGATTTTTGATCGGGTCATGCATCCTATCATTGTCAAATAACCTCAAAAAGTCTGAAAAGGTATTAAAAAGTCTCGTCACTCCACTTGTTCCTCCTCTGCCTTTCATAACAGATCTTATTGTTGAGAATCGTTTAGCTCATCTAGGATAGGTTTTATAGATAATATTGAACACGCAGCGGAATAATAAGAAAGAAATATTATCAAACAAGGTTTTTCGTTGAACGATTTCCCTATTACCCCAACTATAACTTGGGGCTACACCAACTAACTATGGTGTACTATTCGACTTTAATCAGTCGACTATGCTATGTAACTATCTAGATAACTAACTACGGTGTACACACACACCCCTTTACTACTCGACTCTCATCAGTCGATGTTTCTATGGATGGATGTATAAAACCTATGTCTATGATCTCTTTATATAGGGAGAGATCATGACTTACAAAGGAAGTAATTTAGTAGATAAGGAAACTATTTAAATTACATTAAACCACATTAATATGTTTCCTAATCATTATCCTGTAGAATATTTGACCAAATCTTCACATTTCTCCACCAGCTTGTAGAGTTTTATAATGACGACTTTGATCCTTTTGTTTCATTCTTTTATTCATTTTGTCTCATCAAATCAAGAATCCCAACACTTCTTCTCATCAACTTAATGATGATGAAGAGATGCAAAATGAAGGTACTTCTTGAAATAGTACACTTTCTCCTCGTTCTTACTATAAATACCTTTCATCCATTCAACCCCAAGTCTTTAGAGTCCCAGCTCCTCATGAACAAACCATGTCCACCTTATTCACCCGACAAACATCTATGCTAAACTGTCAAGAGGCTATGCCCACGGAGCAACTTGTCTATGCTGTCTACATAACCGAAATCTCATTTTGTTTAAGGGATGAACTACACTATATGTTCTCCTACATTGAGCACTTGCTCCCACAACCTTCCGCACCAAACTCACCACCACCAAACCCTTCTGCACCACCAACCTCTTCACCCGCAAACTAAACATTATTTTTCTTTAGTTTACTTGTATTAAATAAAAATCCATGATCTATTTTGCAAGCAAATGCTATGGCTCTCGACCAATTAGGATAGTAGTAGTTTTATTTTATCAATGTATAATCATGCTTTATGTATGATCTTTATCATTTTATGAATCAATTTTAATTTCATGTCATGATTGTGATGGTTGGTTTATAATTTTTTATGGTTGATTTAGTAATGCATATTTACTTTAGCTTAATTTATTTTTAGCCACTTTTATATTTTTATTGTGATAGTGCTCGAAGTTAAAAATATATATTGCACTCATATTCAAACTCGTTTTTGTAGCAAGTCACCATAGCTCGATTCCTTGGAGCCCTCAAACGAGGGGGAGCACACATCAAGGGGGAGCGTTTATTCCCTCGAATTACTATTTTTGCATCGATGACGTCTTTTTGATCCTACAAAAAGAGGGAAAAATGGACTAAATTCACTAAAAAACTTGTTTAAATATATTTTTACATATAATGAGTTTATATTTTGTAATCATCAAAAAGGAGAAGATTGTTAATACAAATAATGTCTAAAAACAAAATTTATATTTTTTGACTTCTCTATGTTTTGATAATCATAAAATGTAAAAACATTCTACGTAAAGTTAAACGTAAACAAGTTATTAGTCGTAAATTTTCGTTTCTTGTGCATTTGTGAGTGGTAGATTGGTTCTAGCTAAGATAAGAACTCGACATTTAGCTTAGTGTCAGAAATTAGTATAAACCACATTTGTACGATTTTCTCCGCCTGAAGAAAGCTTGTTGACATAGTGCAGTGAACTCTCGAGTTGGATACTCGAGGAGTGGAGTATGGCGAAGAGAAGCTTCGTTACCGAACCACTATAAATCTGTGTCGTGGTTTGATCTTTCTAACTCTAACTTTTATCTTGCACTTTATATTTCGTAGTGAATATTGTTTGTGTATTTTTTTTTTTGTTCATATTGTGTACAATTGATCTCACGTAAACTCAAATATAATATTTTATAAACAATGATAATTAAATTTTAAAAAGCGGTAAACTATTTAACCCCCCCTTCTAGTTTCCACAGATTTTTCTTTTGTAGTTCTTTACATAATCGAGTTCCAAAAATGTGGCCTACCCCACATTGTCATACATTGTTCTGGGTAGATAAAAATAACACGATAAAAGACAGGGAAGACGTTGATCGCTACATTTCTGATGAGTTATCAAATCCGACAGTTGGCCCATAATGGTATAAAGTCGTGTTAGAAATGATGGTACACAGACCTTGTGAGTTGGTTAATTCAAGTGCGGTGTGTATGCAAGAAGGAACATGTAGGGAAAAAAATTCAAAAAATACAATGGAGACACCTTTTTGATAAAGACGGGAACATGCACTACCGAAGAATGAATACAAACATCTATGAAAATAAACGCCAAGTGCATTGGACAAGAATTATATAGTCCCTTGCAACCACGCGTTACGTCTTGCATTCGATGCTAACGTAAATGTAGAGTATTGTGGCTGGATCATGTTAATCAAATATCTATTTAAGTAGATCTGGAAAGGGACATATCGAGTTGTTGTACGTATTACGATACCTGTTGCTTAACCGTTTACTTTGACGAGCCAACCACAAGTAAAAGTTGACGAGACTCAGATTTCAAGAATAAGTACTAGATTTTTCCCCATGAATCAAGTTGGATAATACTTAATTTTGACATACATAGTAGCGACCCCGCGGTCTAAATTCTGGATGTACATCTTCAATACATGTAGTAGATCAAGTTTAGAGTCAATCCTTGATTGAAAGCAATTGTAGATCTCAATGAACAAAAATGACAAAACTCATTGAGTTGTCGGCCTTTAATACTTCTTCAGATAAGGGTCTCTATTTGACATATTTAGAGTTCTCATTGAAGTTCGTGTGGTATGTCGATGCAATTTGGAGGTCGAGGAAACAGAAGAACAAATTGTTCATTGAACGATAAGCATACATATATCCAAGTTTATGGGAGATTTTCTAATTTAGAATGCTCTTGTGCCATCATAAATGGTGCAAATCGTTCTAGGACATTCAGACTGAAAGTGTTCCTCGCTCTTATCGTGTTGTATGGCGCTAGGTTTGCTCGGTGGTGACAAAGAATAGGAAATTTCCTTACAATAAGCTTCATTTTCAGCAACCTCATTAAAATTAAGGTCCCTTTTTGGTCAGATTATTATTTATTGTAAAGTGGCAGATTCTCTTAGATTATGGAAAACGTATTGATGTGAAATGGCAGATGACATCCCCATGAGAATATCTAAGTCACTTAGTATTCAAAAGATTTGCATCAATCACCTAGAGCTACAAGGTTACTGATGTGTTGTAGTTAGGGGTGTGATTTGTGATTCAAGTTTTAAATTTATATTTTGCCGACTTAACCAAAAACAATACTTTAACGGGCAATGTACCCAGTCGATGGGAGTTTTGTGGTAAGTAGGGGGTCGATCACTAAGAGCGAGGAACACTTTCAATTTATTAATACTTTGGTTTTTCTAATCTAAGTTAGTCTAATCTATGTTAAACCTATGCTAAACCTATGTTAATCCTAAATCTAATGGATAAGGGGGTTTTCAGTCTGAGAGACTGACACGGGTTTGGTGGTGACTAAAACCAATTCAAGACACTAAAACACACGCAATCAAATTAACATAAGATAAAAGAGCGGTCTAGCCAAATATAAGAAAACTGTATTAATCATTATTAATCCAATCAGAACGTTGGTTTGCTTATTAGTGCAATGATTACTTATCTCGAGGCGGCATATCATTCTTAAGACTTAGGCGTTACTTCTTCCTAAGACCTAGACACATAGAATTCTGTCACAATTAAACGCATCTGCATAAATCATCCTTATTTGCTGATTATAATCTATCTTAGGGATTAAAGCAATGGTGATCTTGTTAAACCCTAACTCATAGAGACTTTACCTACTTACTGCTTAATGGCAATTCATACTCTAGTAGTCCACTAACCAAGTCTTTACCAATTAATCAAGAATGTACTCGTTGATACCAAGGTCACCTTATGGTCCAACTAAGCTCACAATCTATAGGTAAAGATAGGTCGTTAATTGTGATTGGTATGTGCTTAATTACACATACCATTTTCTATTAAAACCGGACTTAAATGACCAAAAATACATTGTATTTGTATGTTTTCACTTATATTGTGTAGGAAACGGATATCCGACAAAAGGACGAAAAATGAAGCCAAAAATGAAAAAACCAAGCCGGGAATGTGAAGAGCGCGAAAAGTCAAAGTCAAAGTCAACCCCGACAGAGTCAAAAGGTCAAAACTGAAGCCAAAATCGAGGAAAGACTTAATGAGCCAACCCGCACCCATCTAATGGGCCGGGTCAGCCCATTAATGTATTATTAGAAGGCTTATACAAAGGAAATGGGCCAAACTCCTTTTACTTATCACCCGGCCCATCAAAAGTCCAAAACCCTTTACACTTAACTGCCATTAGTCCAAAAGGGCTATATTTGCAAATACAACATATAAACTCAGGGACTAAAATTGCAAAATCCCCAAAGTGATAACACCACAAGGACCATGGGTGCAAACACTTATATCAAGTTCAGGGGGCAATGTTGCCATTTCCTCAAACATTCACCCCTGTTTATACCAAAACAGATACAAACACTCCCAACCTTTTTTTCTCCCCAAATTGCCTAAACATGGTCTTTCTCCCCTGCACCCTGCAACTCCATGACAAAACCATCACCATCCCCGTTAATGCCACCATACGGCGTATTGGATCTTGTTTCCTTCGTGGTCTTTGGTGAGTGCAGGCACATATACGCCATATCTTCCTTGATAGATACGGCGTATTGGTTGTCAGAACAGTAATCTTCAAATATCTTCGTTTAAGCTCCAGAATGCGTGCCTTTTAGTTAACTTTCACCAAGTACTCCATAATTACTGCAATTCTCAAATACAAACAATTAAGTAACAATTCTTTGCAATAATTATACAAAATGGGTTAATTACATGGGATAAATGATGCTATAAAATAGACGTTATTTGATGTCATCAAATATCCCCCCACTTGAATCCTACTTGTCCTCAAGTAGCCTTTAGAAGTTTATGAAAAATTAACCCTAAAGATTTTTCCGTTTAAGCTTTTATTTGATCTATTACAAGTACACAACCAAACACCTCATGAAATAGGAAGATGAAAACACTCAATTCACTCGACTAATCTATGTGGAACTGGTAACTAATTCGCTCATTGCTCGACCGAAATAGAAATCCCCCGTTGACGAGTATCATCATATTAGGCTTGGGGCAAGGATACACATCTCCAACCACTAGATCAAAGGAGTAACAAGTTTAATCAAAGTAAAATGTTTTTTTTATTATAAGGCTTAGGTTTATCATTCTACACTCTTTCACCAAAATACCCACACCAACAAGCAGTGAAGCACACATACATGGCCGTAACGACGTTAATAGACAATTTGTGTTCGATCACATCCTCATTCGAGTTTAGCAAGGGTTAGGATAAAGAATGATACAGGGTAGAGATCTTCTAACTTTCATCAATAGTAATAAACCATCAAGGCAACTGAGACATGCATACATGGGCGTAAATAACGGAATAACATGCATGCTAATCTCATCCTCATAATGTCGCTTGTTAAAAAACTATGGTTTAATGATTAGGAAAAAGAAATAAATTGTTGTTAAACAAAAATTACAAAACAAATAGACTAGGTCCAAGATATAAGTTGCTAGACACTTTTTCCGACCGTTACCATGATAAAGACACAACTATTTACAAATGTCTTGATCATTAATAAAAAACAACAACCTGAGTTTGGCTTATCCGAACGGTTCAACTTCCCATCATCCTATAACTTTACATACTTACAAGAAAAGTGGCGATATCTACACTTATACATACTATACATAAAGTTAGCCTTAATAAGATTAGTCAAACAGATAATCCAATCCTTCATATAATTCCTTCGGTAATTTCTTTTATGAAACGATTATCTTCAAACTTTCCTCTTCTCTTTTTTGTTGCGATTTTTCTAATTTTTTGGATTTTTTAACCAAACATTATACTACAAACTCGGTGTAAATTTCCAACATCTCACAGATCATTATAACTCTGATTAAATTCCCTGTCGGTAATTATTCATTCTTCGAAACGTACCAATAATATAATACATGAGTTTTACTTACTTTATACATTCCAATTTGCCAATGTGCAAATTTCTTCCAACGTAACCAAAAGAAAGAAAATTGCAACATGACTCGGGAAATTACTACTTTACACTTTAAACAACTAGCAACTAATAAATGGACTTAATCTAACATGGTAGGCTAAGGTGTAAAGTTAACGAAACATACATAGTTTGGGTGTAAATCCTAATGTGAGTTGGCTCTATTGTGTTTTTCAAGGGGTTATCGTAACTAATAATGAGAGTGAACAAAGGGTTAATACGGGGATTTAACTAACCAGTGTAGTTAGTTAATAAACAACATAGGCTTTTTGGGTGTAATCCTAAAAAATTTACCAATTTAACCAAGTTACTCCATCTAAATCCATAGTACTCATTATTGTGGTCTCGAATAGATATACCAAGCTAAGTTCTAAAGTTTACTACATCACCATCACACTCATATTTTGTGGAATTTGGGTAAGCATTTGGAAACGGATAAGGTTAAATCCTCATAATATCTAACAAAGGTTATTGTGTGCGGATTATGTAACAAGTAATTTCACAAAAGTATGCTTGATTTTTTTTAAATTTGAGCATAATTTAAGTATTTTAGTGTGAAAAATAGGACAAGTATACATTTTAATTCCCATTCCCCCACTTGAATTATACAATGTCCTTGTTGTATAGATAAAACATTAAAAACGGGAATTAAAAGAATTAGAATGAGAAACCCTCCTGATATTTTGCTTTGTAGATTCTCCAAGTTGAGTTTATGAGCAAGACTGTGTGAGCGAAAGCGGGTCTGAATCCTAGCATGAACAGCATCACTACAAAATTCCAGATGATTTGTATCGTTTACCAACTATTCGACGATTTTCTTTTGCATCGATGTCATTTGCAAACTATAAGAAACAACAAGCCAAAATCCTATCTTGGAGTATCTACGGTTAACTTAATTAAGCTTAAATAACACTGTACAGAAAACAATACGCCGTAATCCAAAACTAGAATACGTCGTAGTCTTCTTCAACAACAACATATTCTTCTTCATCTCTGAATGAATACTTGATCATCTCAAATATTCTTATATTGCAAACTAGCAGCTCATGAGTTTCATCAACGTCATGATCCATCTCATATTCATGATCATGGTTTGTATCATCATATATGTTCCATCGTTTCTGTCGTTCATAACTTGACTCATCATCATCGTCTATAGTTCATTCCATGATAGCTTTGTTTCTTAAAGCTTCTTCTTTCAGTTCTTCATCCTACAAGGCTTTGTAACATTCATAATCCTGATAATGGAGTGAGTTTCCAATTATGTAAGCTCTAGGCAGGTTCTTTCCATTATAGTATCCATCTTCTCTCCAGCCACAGGTAGGCCACTTCGAACATCCGGTTTTATAATTGAAAGGTTTGCAACAATGTGTAACTAGTGTGGGTTCATTCCATGCTCCATAATTCGTCCATGGTTTTTCGTGTACCATGGCACATCATTGTTCCGTTCGTAAATCCAATCGTCCTTAAATTCTTCATAAGTCATGAATCCTTCAATGTCTTTAGTAAGGAGATCAGGATCTATCTTGAGTAGGTAATTGAACTCTTTGAGTTCTTCGCACAGCGGTGTTTCAAAATCGAACAGGTTTATTTCAGTTCTAAAGATTTCACTGATTTCTTGTTCATCATCGTAATTAGTTTCCTCAAGATCAGATGCTTCATCATTCGTTTGGCTTAATTTTTTCACTTCCCAATTTCCAGTAGTCCCACAAAGCTCCTTTAGTAAATATATCCATTATCTTGTAGTTTACAAACTTTGAGGCCAACCAATTTTTGAACTTAGGATTAGCGGGGTCTCACTTAATTATGGGGTTGTTAACTTTCCCAGTGCGAGAAGGCGGGTAGTATTTTCCAAAAAAATTTCTAGTCAAATCAACCCAACTAGTAATTGATCATTTAATTCCATCAAACCATCTCCATGCATCTCCAACCAATGAGATTGGGAAAACAACAACTCTAAGTTTATCTTGATTCACATTTGGTAAATCAATCAGGTCAACAATTTTTAGAAAGTATTCGATATGCTCGACCGCGTCTTCCCCATTAGTACCACTAAAGGCATTTTTGTGCAAATCATCAAGGAATTTTCCTTTCGGCTCACAGGCGTTCTTTCCATTAACCGTAATGCTTGTAATCCCTGAATAGTAATTTGCTTGGTCATTAGTCATGATTTTTCTCGTTGTTGATTTTGCTTCTTTGTCTGCCATTTCTTCTTTAATCAACTAGCTCTGATATGACCTGTCACAAAGGTAAAAATATCAGCAGGATTTGTTCTAAAGAAAGAATAAAAAAATTAAGCATGAAATCAAACATGAAAATTTAGCTTCTGTTTCAGATGATCGATACGCCGTATTCAATAAAAGTGAATACGCTGTATTAATCTTTTAAGAGAATACGATGTATTGGATAGAAAGTTGGATACGCCGTATCCAATGGAAGTGGATACGCCGTATCGGTTTATTGACCTAAACAGTGTATTATGATAAAAAATTAAATACGCAAACAATTAAATACACAAATATACAAGCAAATATACAGAATTATACACTAATCTAAAATACACTAATCCTAAGGGTTAGATCTAATCTAATGCTAAAAACCAAAATATCAAATAAAAATCAAGATTAATTCTCACTCCTCGACAGTGGCGTAAAAAACTTGATGTGTCGTTGTGTGGTGTTAAATTATGATTCAAGTTTTAAATTTATATTTTGCCGACTTAACCAAAAACATTACTTTAACGGGAAGTATACCCGATCGATGGGAGTTTCGTGGTAAGTAGGGAGTCGATCACTAAGAGCGAGGAACACTTTCAATTTATTAATACTTTGGTTTTTCTAATCTAACTTAGTCTAATCTATGCTAAACCTATGTTAAACTTGTGTTAATCCTAAATCTAATGGATAAGGGGGTTTTCAGCTTGAGAGACTGGCATGGGTTTGGTGGTGACTAAAACCAATTCAAGACACTAAAACACACCCAAGCAAATCAACAAAAGATAAAAGAAGCCACGAAGGTGCAGCAAATCGGGTTTGGTGGTGACTAAAACCAATTCAAGACAGTAAAACACACGCAAGCAAATTAACAGAAGATAAAAGAGCGGTCTAGCCAAATATAAGAAAACTGTATTAACCATTATTAATCCAATCAGAACGTTGGTTTGTTTATTAGTGCAACGATTACTTATCTCGAGGCGGCATATCATTCTTAAGACTTAGGCGGGACTTCTTCCTAAGATCTAGACACGTAGAATTCTGTCACAAATAAATGCATCCGCATAAAGCATCCTTATTTGCTGATTATAATCAATCTTAGGGATTAAGGCAACGGTGATCTTGTTAAACCCTAGCTTATAGAGACTTTACTCACTTACTACTTAATGGCAATTCATACACTAGTAGTCCACTAACCAAGTCTTTACTAATTGATTAGAACGTACTCGTTGATACCAAGGTCACCTTATGATCTAACTAAGCTAACAATCTAAGGGCAGAGATAGGTCGTTAATTATGATCCTATTGGCGTAGATGTATAAATCACTATATGGAGAGTTATCCTGGTATCTAGATTACTTGGTCCGTATCACTAGATCCAGTTGAATGATAGGTCGCATACAAAAGCACGTAAACAAGTATGATGATAAACATAAACAAGCAATTCAATGATAAATTAAGAAATCGAGATCAACAAACCAAACATTAAGATCTTCATAACAATGGCTAATACCCGAAGGTATTATCCTTCAAACATCATAATTAATACAAAAGTAATGATTTAGCCAAGGTAAACTAACCGAGTTAATGAATGATACCAAAAACTGAACGATTACAAGAGTATAAGAAATTACATGTTGTCTCCTATGGAATTAATCACGTTGCTCGACCTCTTCTGCTCTTTTTCTCCTCTAAAAATCAACTTTTGTGGTTTAGGTATCGAGAATATGATATAGCACACTCAAAACTTGTTTTTGAGTTTTCTGTTTATAAGGTCTGGAGTCGGTTCGATACGGCGTATCCAAAGTGTTGGATACGGCGTATTAGGGGTTTCTTGGAGTATGGACCACGTTTGATATCTTCCAAAATATTTTATTCCCATATAGCTTGAATACGGCGTATTGCTTTCTCCTAGATACGGTGTATTGGATCTTGTTCCCTTTGTGGTCTTTGGTAAGTGCAGGCACGAATACGCCGTATCTTCCTTGATGGATATGGCGTATTGGTTGTCAGAATAGTAATCTTCAAAATATATTCGTTTAAGCTCCAGAATGCGTGCCTTTTAGTTAACTTTCACCAAGTACTTCATAATTACTGCAATTCTTAAATATAAACGATTAAGTAACAATTCTTTGCAATAATTATACAAAATGGGTTAATTACATGGGACAAATGATGCTATAAAAGTAACGTGATTTGATGTCATCAAATATCCCCCCACTTGAATCCTACTTGTCCTTAAGTAGCCTTTAGAAGTATAAAAAAATGTATCCATAAGGATTTTTTTGTTTAATCATTTATTCAATCTGATATAAGTACACAACCAAACACCTCACGAAATAGGTAGATGAAAACACTCAAATCACTCAACTAATATATGTGGTAACATGTAACTAATTCGCTCAATTGATTAGTCGTGACGAGCATTCAATAATAGGCTTGGCAAGGATACACATCTCCACCACTAGAGCTAAGGGGTAGCAAGTTTATAAAGGTAAAATGGGTTTTTATTGTAAGGCTTAGGGTTTATCATTCTAACAATCTTTCACTAAAAGTACCACACCAAAAAGGTAACTGAATCACACATACATGGTCGTAACGACGGAATAGACATGTGTGTTCGATCACATCCTCATTCGAGTTTAACAAGCGTTAGGATGAAGAATGATATATGATATAGATCTTCTAACTTTCACCAAAAGTAATAAACCAACAAGGCAGCTGAATCATGCATACATGGCCGTAACGACAGAATAGACATGCATGACTCGATCACATCCTCGTTCGAGTAAAACCCAAGGTTGATGATTAGGAAAGGGAAATAAATTGTTGTTAAATAAAAATTACAGAAAAAATAGACTAAGTCCAAAACATATAAAACACAAGTTGCTAGACACTTTCCCCAACCGTTAACATTAAAAAGACACAACTATATACACAAACGTCTTGATCATTGATAAAAAACAGCAACCTAAGTTGGCGTTCCCGTAACGGTCAACTTCCCATTCATCCCATACTTTACATACTTTTATAAGACAAGTGGTGATATCTACCACTTTATACAAAACTTTACATCGTTGGCTTATAAGACGTATCAACGAATAATCGATCATTGATATAATTCCTTCAGTAATGCTTTTGCGAAACGATTATCTTCAAACTTTCCTCCACTTTTTTGTTGTGATTTTTCTATTTTTTTTGTTTTTTTAAACAATATATAACTACGAATCTTGGTGTAATTTCACCATCTTCATGATCATAATAACTCTGGATAATTTTCTCCATGATTCTTCATTCTTCGGACGTACCAATAACTATGATGGTAGTAAAAATACATGAGTTTTGACTACTTTATACATTCCCATTTGCAATGTGCAAATTTTTTCCTAGCCGTACCAAAGATAGAAAATGACACAAGACTTAGAAAATACATACTTTATACTTTAAGCAACTAGCAACTAATCAATGGACATAATCTAACAGGGTAGGCTAAGGTGTAAAGGTGTAACGAAAGAAACAGCTGGTGATATTCCTAAAGGATTGGCTCTATTGGGTTTTTAGGGGAATCTTACTCTTAAAATATAGTTTATACGGGGGTTAACTAACCAGTGTAGTTAGTTAATAAAACAACATATAAAAGCTTTTTGGGTGTAATCCTAGAAAATTTATCTTTTTAAAACAAGTTACTCCATCAAAATCCATAAATACTATTATTGTGGTTCTCGATAATAGATATATCAAGCCAAGATTCTAAAGTCTACAATATCACCGACACACTTATATTTTTGTAGGATTTGGGTAAATATTTGGAAACAGATAAGGCTGAATCTTCACAATATCTAATAAGGGTTATGTGTGCAGGTTATGTAACCGATAATTTCACAAAAGTATGCTTGATTTTTTTTAATTTGAGCATAATTTAAGTTTTTTTTTATGTGAAAATAGGAAAGTAATGTCTAATTCCATCCCACCCTTAAGTTTATAAAAACGTCCTCATTGTATAGATAAAACATTCAAAACGGGAAATTAAAAGAATTAGAACGAGAAACTCCCCTGATGTTTTGCTCGGTAGATTCTCCAAGTTGAGTTTATGAACAAGAATTCCAGATTGTAGATACTTCACCAACATTGTCGATTTCTTTTCCAGCGAGGTCCTGTGCAAAATATAGAAAAAACATGCAAAATCCTATCTCGGGTATCCTACGGTTAATAAAAAGTAAAAATAATAAATTGTACAGGCAGTCAATACACAATATCCAAAAACCAAGATACGCCGTATAGAAATGTAAAAAAATTTCAATACGAGTCAGCCTGCCAAATACGCCGTATCATGTGCATGAATACGTCGTATGGTATGGAGCGGATACGCCGTATTGATGTCTGGGAAGACAAACTTGATAAAAATAAATAAAAACTGTCTAGGTTGTCTCCCGGGAAGCATTTTTCTTTCAGCTAGTCTTTAAGTTAGTCTTTTTCTTCAGTTTTCTACGTCGTATTTTTCTTCGAATTCGTCGACTCTTTAGCACCCGTTCATATGTCTATCGTAGTACTTCTTTAATCTTTGTCCGTTGACCATAAAAACTAATTATGTTTTATCGGTGATTTCAACAGCTCCCATAGGATACTAATTTTTTACCCCATTGGACCTTTACCACTTTGATTTGAGCTTTCCCGAATGCATCTTAAATCTAGAGTTAAATAGCAATATCTTGTCTCCAACTTTAAAGTCTTTATCCCCTCGAAGCCTAGAGTCATGCCATTTCTTAGTTCTTTCCTTGTAGATGCGGGTGTTCTCGTATGCTCCATCTCTTAATTCCATTATTTCATTAAGTTCCATGAAACGGTGTTTTGCCACAGATGTGAGATTCATATTACATTGTTTTAGTGCCCAATACGCTTTATGTTTGATCTCCACATGTAGGTGACAAGCTTTCCCATAATCCAACCTAAAGGGGGTACATCCTGTAGGTGTTTTGTAGGCGGTTTTAAAAGCCCATAACACATCGTCGAACTTTTCGGACCAATTCTTTAGGTTATATCCAACCGACCTTTCCAAAATACGTTTAATAGCTTTGTTGGTCACTTCAGTTTGTCCATTGGTTTGGGGGTGATATGTTGTTGATAATTTATAAGTCACTCCATATTTTTGTTAGGCTTTTTCTAATTGAGAGTTACAAAAATATGTCCCTTGATCACTAATTAAAGACTTAGGAACTCCAAATCTCGCAAACAACCTTATTAAATTTTTTATCACAACACGAGCATCATTCGTAGGAAGTGCTTGAGCTTCGACCCATTTTGATACATAATTAACCGCTACAAATATATTTTTATTACCCCTCGAGTTAGGAAAGGGACCCATGAAGTCTAGTCCCCATATGTCAAATACATCACTTACATGAATATTGTTTTGAGGCATCTCACTTCTTGATGATATGTTTCCCGATCTTCTGTCATGCATTCACATCTATCACGTAATATTAGCATATTTAAAAGATGTATGCAACAGAATCCCGATTTATAGATTTTTCTTCCAGTAATTGACGCACCATGATGACCCTCAGTTGGTCCAAAATGGCAGTGTGCCAAGATTTCAAGGATCTCGTTTCCAGCAACGCATCGCCTCATTACATTGTTCGGGCATAACCTGAATGCGTATGGTTCATCCTAAAAATAATTCTTTACTTGAGAGAAAAACCTTTTTTTCGGTGTCTACTTCAGAGGCACAATTTTCCCAACAATATAATTAACATAGTCAGCATGCCACGGTGCATCGTCATTTAGCTCGGCTTTCAATATCATAAGATGTTCGTCGGGGAATTCATCAGCGATTTTCTCTTTCGTGAATTCTCCCAAGTCCGAGTTCTCAAGTCTTGATAAGTGATTTGCAGCTAAGTTTTCTGCCCCTTTTTTGTCTTTAATCTCGATGTCAAAACCTTGAAGAAGCAGAACCCATCTTATAAGCCTTGGTTTGGCATCTTGTTTACTAAACAAATACTTTAAAGCAGAATGATTGGTGTAGACTACAGTTTTTGATAAGATAAGATAGAGACGAAACTTATCAAAAGAGAAAACAACTACAAGAAGTTATTTTTCAGTGGTGGTATAATGTTCTTGGGCATTATTTAGATGAGTTTTGCTTGCATAATAGAATTGGTTTGAATTTTCCAATTCTATTCGTTGTCCTATACACAGCTCCACAGCGAAATTCACTAGCGTCTAACATTAATTCAAAGGGCAACATTACACAATCAGGAGGTTATTTATGGATAGGTGTCGTGGTTCTTTAATTTTTCATTTAGAATATTATATGCCTTTTTGCAATCATCAATTTTTTTTTGCAATCATCAAAAAATTAAAAATTTCGCCTTTCATTTAATGTTGGCGTTATTGGTTTTAAGAGTCCATGGAAAAGTCTTTTATGAACCTACGGTCCAGCATGCCCTAGGAAACTTCTAGCTCCTTTAACGTTTGTTGGGTATGGCAACTTAGCTATTACATCAATTTTAGCTCTATCAACCTCAATACCTGCCCCAGAAATTTTGTGTCCTAAAACAATGCCTTCTTCAATTAGACAAGTGAAAATAACCTAGGACCTACGGAATTTGATTTATGCAGTATGAGATATAGATAGAATGGAAACCTTAAGATCCTCCCATCTTTTGACGACAAACAAAGGTTGGCCTTTCTCTACATGGTAGGAGCCAATGGTGACTGGAGGACGCTTCCTATAGACTATAAAATTTCATATGTTAACCTGCTGTGAGTGCTGCAAGTTGTACAACTCTATATTAGTAACTTAACAGGATAGTAAACAACAACGGCTACAACAAAAACAACAACTTCTGGTAAGAATATGTAGCGTGAATACCAAGTTGTGTATGTTTACTAAAAATTGATATACCTCATTGTTGTTGTCGTGATCCATGTCAACGTATGTCCTGTGATTAGTATGTGACACACATAGAAAACTTTTTACATAAAAAGAACAAATAAATCAATGTTTCAATAAGGATACTAATATTTACCTTCGAACTTTGTTCGAAAATTTTAGGGTTTGATCTGCACGTGGAATTTATTCCCTCGAAAATAATATATATAGTACCAACAACATATTCATTGCTCACCCTTCTTCTTTGCTTTTCTTTACTTCTTTTCTCCAAATATATTAGTTAATCTATAGGGTGTTATTTTTCTTGTTCCGGCTCAAAATTTTTGATTCTACTTAAGTTATTATCTTCCTACCATATCCAAATTTGATTGTGGGACAATGCCCAAGATGCCAAAGGAAAACTTAAGTAAACCAAGACACTTCATTTTACTTTTTTTAATTAGGGGGTATTTTCTTAAGTTTATTTTTGAATTTGCTTTCTGCTTATGTTTCATATAAACTTAAAATTTATGGTTTATTTTGAGATTTGCGTGCTTGTGTAAGCTTATTATGTCACAAAATCCAGAAGATTCTAAGCTTATGAAACTTAATTCAATATTAAATCACATAAGCTAATAAGCCAAAATTAATTTTAAACAAACATCTCCGAGATTAGGACAGTGTTGCAAGGAACTTCATATCTTCGTTTATAGGTGCAACCATTTCACGCTTTCATTGCCCTAAGCAAACATTCCATGATTTTCTATAACCTTTATAGCGTTAGTAATCTGCTTTATAGCTATATAGTTTATTGTGACAATATGTACACTTCTCGGTGTGGTATGATCGAGTAATAACTTTCAAACTTATAGGCTTATTTATGTTTAAACTTATCACCAAACTGTGTGCCTATATGCAACATGTGGAGACAACATTTGTGACAATAACCAAAGTTAATTTTAAACAAACATCTCTGAGATTGGGGATAGTGTTGCAAGGAACCTCATGTCTTCGTTCATAGATGCAAACATTTCACATTTTTTCCTTGCCATAACCTTTGATAGTGTTAGTAATCTGCTTCATAGCTATAGAGTTTAATGTGACAATATGTACACTCCCTGGTATGGTATGAGTAATAAATTTCAAACTTATAGACTTATTTATTTTTGAGCTTATCATCAAAATGTGTGCCTATATGCAACATTTGTGGACGACTAGCCTTACACAAAGACCAAAGACAATTCTTTTACTTCATTAACTTTATATAAACAATTTATAAGACTAACTTCACTACTACACAAAATCTTATATAGATCACTTCATATAGTGTGGTTTTCTTATAACCCGATCTATATGATGGAAAAAAGGGGGAAGTTAAACAAAAAGATCGGATTTTATGCTAAAAATTGATCTATTTAATTTTAAAATACTTAGAACGGTGTTTACTAGGAAACCAATCTATGCAAACTTCACAAACTCCTACACGAAGCAACTGTATTCACGTTTTGGTTTAGATAGATCGGTTTTTCATAAATAATCGATCTCAAATTCAAGTATTGATATTGTTTGGATTTGAAAGGTTGATATGTCATTGTATGGTTGTAATTTATGTTTCAAGTTTTAAATTTATATTTTGCCGACTTTACCAAAAACAACACTTTAACAGGCAGTGTACCCGGTCAGATGGGAGTTTTGTGGTAAGTAGGGTGTCGATCACTAACAGCGAGAAACAGTCTGTCAATTTATTAATATTTTGGTTATCTAAACTAAGTTAATTCTATTCTATGTTAAACCTATGCTAAACCTATGTTAATCCTAAATCTAATGGATAAGGAGGATTTGTCAGCTTGAGAGACTGACACGTGTTTTATGGTGACTAAAATCAACTTAACATACTAAAACACATGCAAGCAAATTGACAAAAGATCAAAAAGCGGTCTAGCCAAATATAAAAAAACTGTATTAACCATTATTAATCCAATCATAATGTTGGTTTATTTATTTAGTGCAATGATTACTTATCTCGAGGTGGCATATCATTCTTAAGACTTAGGCGGTACTTCTTCCTAAGACCTAGATACGAAGAATTCTGTCACAATTAAACGTATCCGCATAAAGCATCCTTATTTGCTGATTATAATCTATCTTTGGGATTAAAGCAATGGTGATCTTGTTAAACCCTAGCTCATAGAGACTTTACCCACTTACTGCTTAAAGGCAATTCATACACTAATAGTCCACTAACCAAATCTTTACCAATTAATTGAGAATGTACTCATTGATCCCAAGGGTCACTTGCCGGTCCAACTAAGCTCGCAATCTAAGGGCAAAGATAGGTTATAATTCGTGATCCTATTGGTCCAGATGTATAAATCACTATATGGAAAGTGATCCTGACATCTAGATTATTTGGTCTGTATCACTAGATCCAGTTGAATGAAAGGTCGCATACAAAATCACGTAAACAATTATAAACTGATAAACATAAACAAGCAATCAACGATAAATTAAGCAATCGAGATAAACAAACCAAACATTCAGATCTTCATAATAATGGCTAATACCCGAATGTATTAACCTTTAAACGTCATAATCAATACAAAAGTAATAATTTAGCCAAGGTAAACTAACCGAGTTAACGAATGATACCAAAAGCTGAACGATTACAAGAGTATAGGAGATTACAAGTTGTTTCCTATGGAATTAATTACGTTGCAAGACCTCTTCTTATCTTCTGAAATTCGACTTTTATGGTTTAGGTATCAAAAATATGATTTAGCACACTCAAAACCCATTTTTATGTTTTCTATTTATAAGGTTTGAAATTGGGTCAATACGACGTATCGAAAGTCTTCGATACGGCGTCTTGGGGGTTTCTTAGAGTAAGGACCACGTTCGATATCTTCCAGAATATTTTATTTCTATAACTTGAATACGGCGTATTGGTCTACTCTAGATACGGCGTATTAATGCTTAATCCTTTGTGGTCTTTAGTGAAGTGCAAGCACAGATACGTCGTATCTTCCTTGATGAACACAACATATTGGATGTCAGAACAGTAATCTTTAAATGTCTTTGTTTAAGCTCCAGAATGCGTACCTTTTTGATAATCTTTAACAAGTACTCCATAATTACAATTCTCAAATACAAACGATTAAATAACAATTCTTTTCAATAATTATATTAAATGAGTTATTTACATAGGATAAATGATGCTATAAAAGTAACGTTATTTGATATCATCAAATATCCCCCCACTTGAATCCTACTTGCCTCAAGTAGCCTTTAGAAGTTTATAAAAATGTATCCCTAAGGATTTTTTCCGTTTAAGCATTTATTTGATCTATTACAAGTACACAACCAAACACCTCACAAAATAGGTAGATTAAAACACTCAAATCACTCAACTAATCTATGTGGTAACATGTAACTAATTCGCTTAATTGCTCGGTCATGACGAGTATTCTATCATATGCTTGGAAACGATACATATCTCCACCACTAGAGCTAAGGATTAACAAGTTTATAAAGGTAAGATGGGTTTTTATTATAAGGCTTAGGGTTGATCATTCTACAATCTTTCACCAAAAGTACCACACCAACAAGGAAGTTAAAGCACACATACATGGCTGTAATGACGGAATAGACATGTGTGTTCGATCACATCCTCATTTGAGTTTAACCAAGGGTTAGGATGAAGAATGATATAGGGTATGGATCTTCTAACTTTCACCAAAAGTAATAAACCAACAAGGCAGCTGAATCATGCATACATGGCCGTAACGACAGAATAGACATGCATGACTCTATTACATCCTCATTTGAGTAAAACACAAGGTTAATGATTAGGAAAGGAAAATAAATTGTTATTAAATAAAAATAACAAAACAAATAGACTAAGTCCAAACAGATAAGGTACAAGTTGCAAGACACTTTTTCCTGACCGTTACCATAAAAAAAGACACAACTATATACAAACGTCTTGATCATTGATCAAAAACAACAACCTAAGTTGGCATTCCCGTAACGGTCAACTTCCCAATCATCCCATACTTAACATACTTTTACAAGACAATTGGCGATATCTACCAATTTATACAAAACTTTACATCGTTGAATACAAATCAACATTACATCATTGACTTAAAATTACGATTTGAACTTTCCTCCTCTTTTTTTGTTGCGATTTTCTGTTCTTTTTTATTTTTTTCATATACTAACTATGAAACTCGGTGTAATTTCACCATCTTCATGATCATAATAACTCTAGATAATTCCTTCGATAATTCTCCATTCTTCGAACTTACCAATAATTGTGTTAGTAGTAAAAATACAGGAGTTTTGACTACTTTATACATTCTCATTTGCGATGTGTAAATTTCTTTCCAACCGTACCAAAGATAGAAAATTGACACAAGACTCGAGAAATACATACTTTATACTTTAAGCAACTAGCAACTGATAAATGAACTTAATCTAACAAGGTTGGCTAAGGTGTAAAGGTGTGTAACCCTTTCCCTTTTCGTGTTTTGAATATTCTAATATTAGTCCTTTGACTATTTGACGTTTGTCAGTTTTATTAGAATATGTACCGTATTAACGGTGGTGAATTTATGTGATCGAGGTAAATTATGGTTATATGGTGGATAATAATCCTTTTTAGAGGGTATTATTATGTTAATTATGTTCCGGGTGGTTTGGCACGCCAATTGTGAGAAATGCCGAAAATGAGTCCCGACACGTCCGATAATGTCCAAAATGAGTTTTGGGGAATAAAGCGTGGAAATATCTCAAGTAAATACTCAAAGTTATTGGAAAAATATTTTTAAGAGGAATAAAAATGCTAAGTAACTTCAAGAAATATTTTACGATCACGGCTTTTGAATTTTAAGTGAACTCGACACAAAAACGAAGACACCGAGACCCTAGGATACCCTAACCGGTTTTGAGCTTGTAGGGGACAAGGAGGCTTATTTTTAGCTACTTGGTCCCAAGGAGGTACTAGTAATTGTCTTATATTATTCAAACATACACACACATCTCATAACAACACACACAAAAATCATTTTTGTTCTCTCATCTCCTTCTCTTCATGCGTCCGAAATAAGCACACACACATACACACTCTTATAATTTTTGAAATTTGATCAAAAACATGAAGAGTCTTGGAGTATTGGGTTGATTATAGTGTCCGGGTTATTGTTAAAACAACGTTTGGGTTGTCCGGTTCGCGTCGAAAATTATTTTGAAGTCCATTATTGTAAGTCTTTCAAATTTAAATTTTACTTGTTCTTTTGGGTTGTTAATGATGCATAGATGTTAGTTGTACGGCCCGATCGTTTTAAATCGAAAGCGAAAAATTTAAAAATGGTTATTTATGGTGCGTTGGTTCGAAAATAAAAGGAAAGAAAAAGAAGTTTTATTAGTTTTGATATCGTAGTCGTGATGGTTGAAAAACATATATTTGCTATGTAGCTTATTTTGTATATGGCGTATTTTGGCTTATTTTTAAGCTCGAATAGCTTATTTTGAGCTTATTAGCTCACGGCTAGAAATAGAAACACAAGGGAGGTGGTTTTGACTATTTACCTTATATGTTGTATATTCGTGGACTATTTTTATAGCTTACGGTGATAACCAAATACGATACGTAGCTTATTAGCTTATTATTAAGCTTAATGTATATATTTTGGAGCTTATGGGCTCACCGCCTAATAAGTTCTCCATAAGTCGTGACTTATTGGAGACTTATTGTGGTCCAGGTCACTTATTTACTTATTGATTTTAGCTTATGTATACTAATGGACTTTGGTTTTGGGCTTAGAATGTATATTTGATACATAAAAACCTTAATGGACCATTGTTGGGCCTTAAAGCCCAATAAGCATTAACTAGTAATTTTGTGAGTTTTAACGGACTTTTGGAAAGTGGAATATACTTGTGAAATAATATTGAAAGTCGTCTTGGGAAATAGGCCTTGATAAGCATTACGAAATGTGATTTTGAGAGTTTTGTCAGAAAATGGTGAAATTTACGAAAATTGGTTGAATTTAAGGTTTAAAAACCTTAGGAAACGTTATATAAACGTACGGGACATGTTGAAATTTTGTAAAAAATACTATACTTAGAATTTTTACTTAAAATGTGATTTTTCGATTTAATAATAAAATATTATTATTTTATTATTTTTATAAGTCGACTAAAAGATGAAAAATGAATTTTTTCAAAACTTCTCTAAAATGTTTAACATAAATAAACTTTTCATCTCGTATACATATAAATGTCTATTTTGATAACTAAGTGTACCAAATGGAATTATCAAAGTATATTTATAAGTATTTATTATCTTATATTATTTAACTATTTTACTTAAATAGTATAAGTATATTATACCGAGATATAAGTTGGGATATGATATCGTTTAGAGTTAAGTCGTCAACCATCACCCCACTAAAATGTTTAAGATAACCGTACAACATGCGTCTGACCTTTATGCATCACACCTGAAAACTGTTTTGGAAATGAATGATTAAAATAGGATATTAATTGGACTAAGTCGTGTTCGGACGTCGTTGCATTTGCTTGTGTGATATTGAGTTGGCTGATTGAGACTTTTGCTTGAGGTGAGTTCTCGTAGCCCCACTTTTTAAATCTTTTCTGTTAGGGGAAAATGATACTCAAATGTGTTTTGAACTATTTTGGAAACTGAGTTGTGGAATCACGTCATGGTCAGGGCTGACCATGCTGCGTATACTGATAGGTTTCATGAGTTGGCTAGGTTAGTTCCTCACTTAGTAACCCCAGAAGGTAAGAGGATTGAAAGGTATGTGTATGGCCTTACTCCACAAATTCGAGGAATTGTTGTAGCAACGGAGCCACAGACCATCCAAAAGGCCATGCAGATAGCTGGCACATTGACTGATGAAGCCCTTAGGAATGGATCGATCAAAAAGAACCCTGGGAAGAGAGGAAATGAAGGAGAACCTAGCAAGGATAGGAATGTGAGAGATGACAACAAAAGGACTAGGACTGGAAATGCTTTTGCTATAACCGCAAACCCTATTAGGAGAGGGTACACGGGTACGGCACTCAAGTGTACCACCTGCAACTATCACCATTCACCTGAGACACCTTGTCGTACTTATTTCAACTGTAACCGCCCAAGACATTTTGCTAAGGATTGTAGAGTGGTGCCTAGGAATGTGAACCCCATCAATGCTAAGAACCCAGTTGCTAGGACCTGTTACGAGTGTGGTAGTACCAAACACATCAAGGCAACATGTCCTAGGTTAAATCAGGCTCAAAGGCTAGGGGGAAACCATCAGAACCAAGTCGTGGTTGTTAATGAGGGTCATGGTCGTGGAAACCAAGAGAATCAGGCAAGAGGTAGGGCATTTATGTTGGGAGCAAAGGAGGCTCGCCAGGACCCGAACATCGTGACGGGTACATTTACTTTAAACGATCATTATGCCACTGCCTTGTTTGACTCGGGTGCCGACTATAGCTTTGTTTCCACTACCTTTATACCTCTGTTAGACATAGAACCCAATGATTTAGGTTTCAGTTATGAGATTGATATAGCTAGCGGGTAGCTAGTAGAGATAGATAAGGTCATTAAAGGATGCAAACTAGAAATAGAAGGTTACGTGTTTGATATAAGCTTGATACCCTTTGGAAGCGGGAGTTTCAATATGATCATAGGAATGGATTGGTTGTATAACCATAAGGCTAAGATAATTTGCTACGAGAAGGTAGTTAGAATACCACTATCGGATGGCAAAGTACTTAGAGTTATAGGAGAAATATCGGACGAGAAAGTGAGAAATCTAGTGAGTGCTAAGGCTAAGGAACAGAAACGAGAAGAACTTGTTGTGGTGAGAGATTTTCCTGAGGTGTTTCTCGATGACCTATCAGGATTACCCCTTAGTCGGGAAATCAAATTTCGTATTGAGTTAGTCCCTGGAGCAATACCGGTCGCGAGATCCCCCTATCGATTGGCACCTTCTGAAATGGAAGAGTTGTCGGGTCAACTCAGGGAACTCTAGGACAAAGGTTTCATTCGACTAAGCTCGTCGCCTTAGGGAGCACCGGTATTGTTTGTGAAGAAAAAGGATGGTTCCTTTAGGATGTGTATTGATTATAGAGAACTTAACAAGTTGACCATTAAGAACTGTTATTCACTCCCTAGGATAGACAACCTGTTTGATCAACTTCAAGGATCACAATACTTCTCTAAGATAAATCTTAGTTCTGTATACCACCAGCTGAGAGTGCATGAGGATGACATTCCAAAGACTGCGTTTAGAACTCGTTATGGACATTTTGAGTTCACAGTAATGCCCTTTGGGTTTGACAAACGCACCAGCGGTATTTATAGATCTGATGAACCGAGTGTGTAGGCCATATCTAGACAAGTTTATGATAGTGTTCATTGATGATATTTTGGTTTATTCTAAGACCCGAGAAGAGCATGAAGTGCACCTAAGGCTAGTCTTAGAATTGCTCAAGAAAGAGAAACTGTATGCTAAGTTTTCCAAGTGTGAATTCTGGTTGCGAGAAGTACAGTTTCTTGGACATGTGATTAATGGAGATGGTATTCATGTAGACCCTAGTAAGATTGAAGCTGTTAAGAATTGGAAAGCCCCTAGAACTCCATCTGAAGTTCATTCATTCTTAGGATTGTCAGGGTATTACCGTAGATTCATTGAGAACTTTTCTAAGATAGCTAAGTCGCTTATTGTCTTGACTCAGAAAAGTAGAACCTTTAATTGGGGTAAGGAGCAAGAGAATGCGTTTCAAACTTTGAAGGATAAGTTGTGTAATGTATCTATTCTAGCTCTCCCCGATGGACCTGCGAAATTTGTGGTGTATTATGATACGTCTGGCTTAGGACTAGGTTGTGTGTTGATGCAAAGAGGTAAGGTGATAGTTTATGCATCTAGGCAGTTGAAAATTCATGAGAAGAATTACACCACCCATGATTTAGAACTAGGTGCGGTTGTGTTTGCACTTAAGATTTAGAGACATTATTTGTATGGGACAAAGGGTGTCATATATACCGATCATAGGGGTCTCCAGCATATCTTTAGTCAAAAGGAATTGAACATGCGACAACGTCGCTGGATAGATCTTTTTAGTGATTATGACTGCGAAATTCACTACCATCTCGGTAAGGCGAATGTAGTAGCCGATGCACTGAGTATGAAGGGAAGAGTGAAACCTAAGAGAGTTAGAGCTATAAATATGACCCTTCGGTCGAGTATCAAGGATAAGATACTAGCGGCTCAGAAGGAGGCGTCTGATGAGTCTGCAAGATTGCAGAGAGGAATAGATGAGATGATTGAACTTAGGAACGATGGAGCATTGTACTACCTGGATGGAATATAGGTTCCTTTGAAGGGTGATGTGAGAACCCTGATAATGGAAGAAGCCTATAAGTCGAAGTACTCTATACACCCAGGATCTGATAAGATGTATTATAACCGTGAGATAGGTATTGGTGGCCGGGCATGAAGAAGGATATAGCGGTGTATGCTAGTAAGTGTTTGACTTGTTTAAAGGTTAAGGCTAAGAATCAAAGGTCGTCTGGATTGCTTCAGCAACCTGATATTCCCGAATGGAAATGGGAAGGGATAGCAATGGATTTTGTAACTAAGTTACCAAGGACTAGTAGTGGGTATGACACAATCTGTGTCATTGTGGACCGATTGACTAAGTCTGCTCATTTTCTACCTATGCGTGAAGATTATAAGATGGATAGATTTGCTAGGTTGTACCTGAATGAGATTGTTGCTAGGCATGGTGTGCCGATCTTGATCAAATCTGATCGTGATAGTCGGTTCACATCGAGGTTTTAGCAGTCAATGCAAGAGGCATTATGAACCCAGTTAGACATGAGTACGGCTTACCACCCTCAGATTGATAGCTAGAGTGAGTGTACTATTCAGACTTTAGAAGACATGCTTAGAGCGTGCGTCCTAGACTTCAAGGGAAGTTGGGATGTTCATCTTCCATTAGTTGAGTTTTTGTATAATAATAGTTATCATTCTAGTGTGAGATATGCGCCGTTTGAGGCTTTGTATGGTAGAAAGTGTCGTTCCCCAATTATATAGGCTGAGGTTGGAGAGAGTCAGTTGATAGGACCAGAGTTAGTACAAGAAACCACTGAGAAGATCTCGTAGATTAAGGATAGACTTAAGGCTGCGCGTGATCGCCAGAAAAGTTATGCCGATAAAAGGAGGAAGCCTCTAGAGTTCAATGTAGGTGGCTATGTCTTGCTCAAAGTGTCGCCTTGGAAAGGTGTGGTACACTTTGGGAAGAAGGGGAAACTAGCACCTAGGTTTGTTGGACCTTTTGAGATTATTGAAAAGGTAGTCCCAGTGGCCTATTAGTTAGATTTTCCAGCAGAGTTAAATGGTGTTCATGACACGTTCCATGTGTCAAACCTTAAGAAGTGTTTGGTGATACAACACTACAAGTACTTTTGGATGATATCTGAGTTGATGCTAAGTTGAACTTTGTGGAAGAGCCTATGGAAATCTTGGAACAAGATTTCAAGAAATTGAAGCGGAGTAGAATTGACATCGTCAAGGTTCGGTGGAATTCGAAACGTGGACATAAATTCAAGTGGGAACGTGAAGATCAGATGAAACTTAAGTATCCGCATCTCTTTAGTGCTGATAAGTAGTCGAATTTCGGGGGCGAAATTCTTTTAAGGGGGGTAGAATATAACCCTTGATCTTTTCGTGTTTTGAATATTCTAATATTAGTCCTTCGACTATTTGACGTTTGTTAGTTTTATTAGAATATGTATCGTGTTAACGGTGGTAAATTTATGTGATCGAGGTAAATTATGGTTATATGGTGTATAACAATCCTTTTTAGAGGGTATTATTATGTTAATTATATTCCGGGTGGTTTGGCACATGAATTGTGAGAAATGCCAAAAACGAGTCCCGACACGTCTGATAATGTCCAAAATGAGTTTTAGGGAATAAAGCGTGTAAATATGTCAAGTAAATACTCTAAGTTATTGGAAAGGTATTTTTAAGATGAATAAAAATGCTAAGTAACTTCGGGAAATATTTTACGATCACGGTTTTTGAGTTTTAAGTGAACCCAACACAAAAACAAAGACACCCGAGACCCTAGGATACCCTAACCGGTTTGAGCTCAAGTAGGGGATAATGAGGCTTATTTTTAGCTACTTGGTCCCAAGGAGGTACTAGTAATTTTCTTATATGATTCAAACACACACATCTCATAACAACACACACAAAAATCATTTTTGTTCTCTCCTCACCTTCTCTTCTTACATCCGAACTAAGCACACATACACACTCTCATAATTTTTGAAATTTGATCAAAAACATGAAGTGTCTTGGAGTATTGGGTTGATTATAGTGTCCGGGTTATTGTTAAAACAACGTTTGAGTTGTCCGGTTCGCGTCGAAAATTATTTTGAAGACTATTCTTGTAAGTCTTTCAAATTTAAATTTTACTTGTCCTTTTGGGTTGTTAATGATGCATAGATGTTAGTTGTACGGCCCGATCGTTTAAAATCGAAAGCGAAAAGTTTAAAAATGGTTATTTATGGTGCGTTGGTTCAAAAATAAAAGAAAAGAAAAAGAGGTTTTGTTAGTTTTGATATTGTGGTCGTGATGGTTGAAAAACATATATTTGCTATGTAGCTTATTTTGTATATGGCTTATTTTTGCTTATTTTTAAGCTCGAATAGCTTATTTCGAGCTTATTAGCTCACGGCTAGAAATAGAAACACAAGGGAGGTGTTTTTGACTATTTACCTTGTATGTTGTATATTCGTGGACTATTTTTATAGCTTACGGTGATAACCAAATACGATACGTAGCTTATTAGCTTATTTTTAAGCTTAATATATATATTTTGGAGCTTATGGGCTCACGGCCCAATAAGTGCTCCATAAGTCATGGCTTATTGGAGACTTATTTTGGTATGGGTCACTTATTTACTTATTGATTTGAGTTGATGTATACTAATAGATTTGGTTTTGGGTTTAGAACGTATATTGGATACATAAAAACCTTAATGGACCCTTGTTGGGCTTTAAGGCCCAATATGCATTAACTAGTCATTTTGTGAGTTTTAACGGACTTTTGGAAAGTGGAATATACTTGTGAAATAATATTGAAATTCGTCTTGGGAAACAGGCCTTGATAAGCGTTGCGAAATGTGATTTTGAGAGTTTTGTCGGAAAATGGTGAAATTTACGAAAAGTGGTTGAATTTAAGGTTTAAAAACCTTGGGAAACGTTATATAAATGTACGGGACATTTCGAAATTTCATAAAAAAGTCTATACTTAGAATTTTTACTTAAAACGTGATTTTTCGATTTAATAATAAAATATTATTATTTTATTATTTTAATAAGTCAACTAAAAGACAAAAAATGCATTCAAAACTTCTCTAAAATATTTAACGTAAATAAACGTTTCACTTCGTATAAATATAAATGTCTATTATTGATAACTAAGTGTACCGAATGGAATTATCAAAGTATATTTATAAGTATTTATTATCTTATATTACTTAACTATTTTACTTAAATAGTATAAGTATATTATACCGAGATATGAGTTGGGATATGATATCGTTTGGAGTTAAGTTGTCAACCATCACACCACTAAAACGTTTAAGATAACCGTACAACATGCGTTTGACCTCTATGCATCACACCTGAAAACTGTTTTGGAAATAAATGATTAAAATGAGACATTAATTGGACTAGGTCGTGTTCGGACGTCGTTGCATTTGCTTGTGTGATATTGAGTTGGCTGATTAAGACTTTTGCTTGAGGTGAGTTTTCGTAGCCCCACTTTTTAAATCTCTTCCGTTGGGGGAAAATGATACTTAAATGTGTTTTGAACTCTTTTCTGAACTGTGCGAAATGTGGTTTTGTTTTTGGGACAATTGATGTGCTTATGACTGCTATGTGAATGATATGTGTTGGTACGATATTCTGTGTGGTTATTCGCCCTAAATATAGCTCTAACTGGTAAGCTTTAGGTGCGATATGTCATTCGGGGTTGTGACCCTAAGAGCATTGGTACACGCTGGTGATAAGACTAGCTGGGATGCTAGGTCTTGGTACATGATTAGCGGGGATGCTAAGTCATGGGTTTGTGATTGTTCTGCATATATTCACTGTCATATAGCACAATTGTCTAACTGTTTGAGGGAATTCGCACAATGACTGGGTTTTAAATCAAACCTACGAGCTCACCAACGTTGTTGTTGACGTTTTCGAGTATCATTTTTAGGTGAAGTTAATGATCGTTAAGGTTGTGGTGCATGTAGCAGACTTTTAGAGAATCCCGTAGGAATCTTGTTTGAGAAGTCTTGCATTTGATGTATGTTATGGATTAGTTTTCTAGAGGATTGAGGTTTAAGATTGAATGGACCCTTGCGTAGACTTGTGATTGTAATAATTGGCGACTATGTGCTGTGTTCTTGGATGGGACATCACTCAAGGATGTTTTGAGGTTGATGGTCATCTTGACACTTTTATTAATGCATTTTAGTTTTCTCTATTATGTATCTTGTGTTATGATTGATCATTATATTGCATTCCTGTGTTTTCGCCTATGATGGGGTGTGACAAGGTGTAACAAAACAAACAGTTGGTGTTATTCCTAAAGGATTGGCTCTAAAGGTTTTTCTAGGGGTATCTTACTCTTAAAATGAGAGTAAATAAAGGGTTTATACGAGGATTTAACTAACCAGTGTAGTTAGTTAATAAAACAACATATAAAGGCTTTTTGGGTGTAATCCTAGAAATTTACCAATTTAAACAAGTTACTCCATCTAAATCCATAGTACTCATTATTGTGGTCTCAAATAGATATACCAAGCCAAGTTCTAAAGTCTATAACATCACCGGCGCAATCATATTTTGTGGAATTTGGGTAAAGATTTAGAAACTGATAAGGTTAAATCCTCACAACATCTAATACGGGTTATTATGTGCATGTTATGTAACAAGTAATTTCAAAAAAGTATGATTGAATTTTTTTAAAATTTGAGCATAATTTAAGCATTTTAATGTGAAAAATCAAGACCTAGTAACTTACATTCTTGATTCAAATCCCCCCACTTGAATTATACAACGTTCTCGTTGTATAGATAAAACATTCAAAACAGGAATTAAAAGAATTAGAATGAGAAACTTCCTTGATATTTTGCTCGATAGATTCTCCAAGTTGAGTTTATGAGCAACGATGTGTGTTGTAAATGCGTCTGTATTCCTAGCATGACTACAAATCTAATAGGATTCAAAATTATGATCGATACTTCACCAAGTTCGTCGATTTCTTTGTAGCGAGGTCCTGTGAAAAATATAGGAAAAATATACAAAATCCTATCTTGGGTATCTACGGTTAATTAAATAAGCTAAATAAAATGTACAGGAGACCAATACGCCGTATTTAATAAACTAGGAAAAATTAAGCCCGTTTGAGAAACATGTATAAAAAGTATCTAAATACGGGTCAGTTTGTTGAATACGCCGTATCATATTCATGAATACGCCGTATTGACAAAACTGACAATAATGTTTAAAGTGCATAACAAATAAAAGGACTGTTAACATCCAGACATTTAATACGCCGTATGGTATGGAGCATATACGTGATGACATCAAATAACGTCACTTTATTATATCATTTATCCCATCTGTTTTGCCCACTTTTATATAATTATTGACTTTATTTTTTGGTACTTAATTGATCAAATCGTTGTGATTTATGGCTGTTAGTAAATGCAGCGAGTGTTTTGTGAGTCGAGCTAAAAGGAGCATATTAATTGGACGGCTAAAATGAAGATATTGAAGAATGCTGAGATTTAACCAATACCACTGTAGCCAATATAAACGATACGTCGTTATCTGCGCCAAAGACTTCACAAAGGAAAACGCGTTTGACCAATTCCCATGATATGGCGTATTCACTCTGTTACATTCGAAGTTATCAATGAAGATTTAACGATTCAAAGATACAGTAAATCAAGTAAATTTAGAAATGATATCAAAGATTTATTACGAACGTAGCGTGCACTTCAAGGAATCCAGCCCAATACGCCGTATCGACCTTGCTGGATTACGGCCTTCACAACAATATAAATAGAGAAGACCTCCTAAATTGTTCGGTTTTCATGTAGTGCATAATCATATCTCGTTATTAACATACTCACTTGAGAATGAATTTTATGAATAATCCATAATACTTCACTTGGTGGTTTATAATCATGTTACCCCTTATTTTTTGAATAACATAATACATCACATGGGGTTTATAATACGTACCCCTACACTTGAGCTTTTAAATGCTTGATATTTACAATCTAACTAATGACCCGTATTGAGGTGGATCAAAATAACATGGAGATCATTTAACAAACATATGGTGGTATTGACTTAACTTTTCTTCCCCATTATTTCGCAAAATAAATACTACCATGAATCCCAATCGTCTTAAAATTGTATTTACAAGGATAAGGACTTAGCAACCGTGTACTCACATAATTAACTTGGGTTAAACACAATAGTGTACTAAAAATGAGTACATAGAAGGTAGGCTAAGGCTTTTTAGGTGTAACGATTGGTTTAAAGGGTGACAATGCTCTTCATTAATAATCTAGAATCCACCAGAAAATTATGAGAATCGTGAAAAAGGATAGGCTCGGAGGGTTGTACTAGGGTATCCTACACTAAAAATGAGTGCATGGAAAGGGTGTGGGATAGTTATATGATCGGTGTAACCATCATAACAATTACAGGTTTAAAACATAAGTTAATCCTAATGCCTCTTATCAAGCAAATCCTAATACTTACTATGCGGTCTCGGGATGCATCACAATAACAAGTTCTAGAATTTAATATGCTACCGGTATACTCTCATAATCCTAAAGTAACTGATACCAATGTTCCAGAAAAGGCGACAAAACCACGCATACACATCCGTAACGACGGAATAGACACACATGATTGCTCACTCCTTAACTCGAACAAGCTAAAGGTATAATATCTAAGAGTGAACCTCACATTGTGGGGGTGGAATTTGAGGGGTTTTTGTGCTAGTAATATAAATTTCTATCCATGAGACGCTATTAATACTTAGTTTTCGTCGGTATGTGTCATAAAAAAATTTAAATTTGGGTAAAAATTACCTCTTATGCTATGTTTTGATATATTACCCATCATTTTAAGGACAAAGCAAATGGCAAATAAAAGAATAGTTTCTAAGGCTTATTTTCCCCCACTACACTTAAGTTGAACATTGTCCCTAATGTTCTCTAGAAGTACCCGTAAGAACGAATAAAGGGAAAAGAAAACAAGGAAAAGAAACTAGTACTCCCCTGGTTTGCTCAATAATGGAGAAGAAACATGTGATAACTGGTTAAATCGTCCTTCAAGAATCATCCTATAAAAGCATCCTAAGATCTTCCAAGCTTCTTCTCATCAAATATAACATGTAATCAAAGACAAAGACAACTACACCAAGCATAAAATGTGCGATAGACAAATATACAATGTGAATTTAGGGTTCGACTCGATAGATAGGATGAGAGAATTGTTAAACTCATTAGGTTTTTTGCAGGTTTATAACAGAAGAATACATATTTTAATTGTTGTGCAAGTTTTATTTTCAAAAATAATTAAAAACTTTAAGTTTTCTGGACCTGGACGTATGATGCCGTTAGGGTTGTTGTGACCCCGTCACAGGTGTCGTGGTGATGGCGTCGCGTGTAAATCGTGACGCCGTCTCCACGCTCTGTGAAAGAAAAAAAATTTGTTTTTGATGAAAAATTTCCTGCACTTGATTCTATAAGTTAGTTACTATACAAATAGCTGCATAAAACCTAAGATTTAACAATTCAATCATATGACTCGAAGCTGACGAGAATTAATCTAAACAATTTATTTAACATGCTTGAACTTGGCTCAAAAGCCGGATAAATTCCCCTACACTTATTAATTTCAAAAAATGTTTGATTGAAATTAAGACTGGGTTAAAGACAAACAAAGCATGATTACAAGATAGTTCAAACATAATAAAACAAACTATCAAGAATTAAAACACACATGACACTCCTAATTTACGGGAAAAGTAAATTGGGTTGCCTCCCAAGAAGCACTTTTCTTTATTAACGAGTCTTGTAGCTAGACTCGAAGTCACACGTCCTTACGTTACTTCTCCTTCATCATACATTCCTCTTTCTAGTTTAATGGGAGCGGGTTGTTTATTTTTGAAGTTGTTGCTCCTCCATTGGTTGAACTTCATCTCCTTCTTAAGGTGGAGTCTTATTTTTTCTTCCTATTCTAGCACTAGCCTATTTACAGTCATGATAGGGGCTATAGGCTCTATGTCATTCTTAACTCCTTTGTTGGTCATACAAGAGGAATCAGATATCCTATGGAAACTTATCTTACTCTTTCCTGACCTTAGAGTTATGGTGCCTGTATCAAACTTAATTGTGGCCTTGGCTGTTATAAGGAATGGTGTTCCTAAGATGAAGGGCCTCTTTTCGTTTTCTTTGATATCCAGGATCACAAAGTCTACGGGGAATACATGTTTTGTGACCTCTACTAACACATCCTCAGCAATTCCTAAGGGGTAAATGTACGAGTGGCTAGCTAGTGATAGTCTAATGTCTGTCTCTGCAGGCCTTTCGTCGGTAAGTTTCATGTAGGTGGAGTAGGGCATAACGTTCACATCGGACCCTTGATCGACGAGGGCGTTCACGTGCTTAAGGTCCCCTATGCTGCAAGGTATTTCGAAATTCCCTCTGATGTCCTCCTTCTTTGTTATCTTTTTCTTGAGAATCGCGTCATAAACAGGTCCCCCAGGTAATACTTTATATGCCTTCCCCTTTTTCTTTCCAACTCGGGTTTCTGACAAAGAGTTATTGAATCTGTTGTTTTTTACTAGTCCCTTGATCAGCTTTTCATTGATCTTATGCTTCAAGTAATACGCGACAGGCTGAGACCCGGATGCTTCTACTGCTTCATCATTCTCAGGTGTTTTGATTGACTCATTTCCGGCCCCGTTCTCAGCTCCATTCATTGCCTCGGTCTTCCTTACTGGCATTTCCGTTTCGGTAGGCATCTTAGTGTTGTCGGGTGTCTCGTCCGTCTTATTATTCTCTTTTTCTTCATTTCTTGTAAGGGAGATAGAGTTTACGTTCTTGGTAACGGGGAATTTGGTTTCTTCCCTTATCAATACTTTCGCAGGGGTTCTGCTGGTCGTGAGTTCCTTGAGAATCCTAAACATTTTAGTCATCCTACCGTTGATTTCCTCGTGTTGCTTGAAGATGGTGTTCTCAAATCTTTCCATTCTTTCGGTGTGCGCAGCCATGTAATCCCGTACTTGAGCCTCGAAATTGGTTCTTAATGCTTGTGGTTAAGGAGTTGTTCACGAAAAGCAAAGGAGTTCAGTGTTGGTGATTCATTTTGATTTTTCGGGTGAGAGCTCGAATAGGATGCATTAACATAAGCTTGAGGATTGTGCGTCGAGCTTGATGGGGGTGTCGGTCGTGACCCTTTTAGTAAAAAGTTAATTTGATCTTCAATCTCAAGAAGTCTCCGGTCGGGTGTTTTCGTGATGCATTGAGGTGCAGTGATAGCCTTGACTGATTTGACAAATTCCTTTGTGTCATCCCAGCCTTCATGGTCATAGAGGGCGAGGTTCTTAATGATTTCCCAGGATTCGTCGGCATTCTTATTGTGGAGTTTGCCGCCGGTGGCGTGGTTAATCTTGCACTTAAGATGAAAGGAGACATGATCATAAAAAAAATTGATTTGAAGCCAACAATCGATGCCATGATGAGGGACTTTTTTGAGTAAGTCCTTGAAATGAGTTCATGCTTAGGATAAAGGTTCCCCATGATGTTGTTGGAATATCAGGATATCATTGTGGAGTTTTGCTGTCCACTCTGGTGGCAAAGAATTGAGGCTATGAATCAGGTAGTACTAGCTTCCTCACTCATGATGGGTGATGGACCTGCGAAGAAGGCGGTTCAAGCCAAATTGCTAGCGTGATCGCACGAAGGACAAATTGAAATAACACCAGACCATTCTTTCCCTATTGCCACCGTCAAGGTCAAGTGAGTCCACAAGTTTAAGGAAATCCTTGAGGTGTTGGTTTGGATCCTCGGACCGAAGTCCGTGGAATGAGCATCCGTTTTGCACCAACCGGATGGTGTCGGATCGAAGAGGTACCACGTTGTTCCCTACGGGTAGCTCGATGGTATTCCTATAGCCCTCGTGGCTTGGTTTGGAGTAGTCTCCTAGAGTATGGATAGGATTCTCGTCTCCCATGGTGGTTGACGAGAATGGGTTACGAAACAAATAGCACAAAGAAAAGATAGACTACAAGAAAGCTAATATGCGGAATTAAAGTCTCACTTGAAAGGATTCAAGCGAGTATAACTAAGCTAAACTATGATCAAAACCTAACTATTCCCCAGGGGGCGACGCCAAAAACTTGATGCGGTCGTCGTAGGACTTCTACACGAAATTTTACAACTCCCTAGGCAGAGCACCTAATCGTTGTAGTAGTAGTATAGGCAAGACTTGGGGGGTTGTTATCGTTCACGTCAGGAGAAAAGGTTAGAATGTGCTTCTGATCACAATTCTAACAAAATTCCTAAGGTTAAGAAGAAGATTCTTTTGTATTTTTATGCTTTTTATGGAAAGCAGGTAAATCATATTTGAAGGGGAATTGGTTTTTTGCTAATAAACTAAATAACAACTACGCTATTGGTGATAACAATAAGATAAAATGATGATTACTTATTTAATCATTATTACTCCCTAGATTGCTTACTCACTAGTGTTGTTGCTTTGTCACCCTGTGAAGATCTATGTAAATATTTCCTAAGTCACGAACGAATACACGAACCCCGCCGACTATTTAATATTCCGTTAGACCCAATGCACAAGTAAGGTAATGAAGACTAATTACAAGGCCCCTAAAGTTTATATTAAATGCATGTGAAATATATTAAGAGTGGATCAACCATATTCGGGGGCAAGGTAGTATGAAGACTGTTACCCGATGGTATCCTTTCTACACAATCATGTTTCTCTAGACATATCAACAGCGATACAGACAAAGTGGTTTTTTCTAGACTAACATGCACATCCACACAGAAGCAACACCTCTACCACTAACATCTACAATTCTAGGTTTCCATAACAATCATAAATAAACACAATAGGAGGTTTAGCCAAGCATGTTAAAGATAAAGCAAGAACAATAAATAATCACACAACAAGACATATTGAATGATTAAGTAAACCTTACTTGATTAAAACATGAGTTGGAGGAAGTACAATAGGGTTTTTAGGCCCTAAAATCATCCCTAACAACTGCTAAATGAACTAGGGTTCGTACCCTCTTTTTATTCTAAAGTTACACCCCCAAAACCCTAAATTCGGGTTTGTATATATAGGAAAATTGTTGTGACGGCGTCACGTTTTAGTCGTGACGCCATCATGAGAGAGAATAATCTAGATAATGGGTTGGGTCGTGTACTCTGACGCCATCGTGAGATCCAGTGATTTTGCCAGAACATCAAAGTGATGCCTAAAAAGTATTCCCAGTGACGATGGAAATCCTTCCAGAACAAACATCAAACAAGCTCTACGGTAGGTGACTTGTGAGATCCTACACGGATCAAACTTGTGATACAGGATATCGATTCGGTCCAGCTTATGAATTGACGGATGAATTTTGAAAAAGATAAAACTGTTTGTGTGTTATAAAAACCGTTTGCATCTTAACACACCGACTGATTTTCTAAATCAATTTTCAATCTTATGTCCATGGGAAGCCTCACAAGGGTATCTAGACAAAGAAAAGTTAAACATGAATAGATGACTTAAACAGGAAGATAGTAACTTATCGGTTCACTCTTACCGTGTTGTCTGCTTTGAGATGCTCCGGTAATGAGAACGGCTAGTGCAGCTGCGAAACTCTGTCAAGGAGATTCCTTGGAATTCTACCTGATCACAAGCAGTATTTATACTGATTAACGGGGAACCGTGGTTATTACAACCGTATTCGACCAAGTGACAAAGACGCTTTCATCCATATATGTTGTTTATCACTAACCCATTCATGCAGATTTCCTGACGGTGGCAGCAGTTACCCGATGACAAGTCGAAGTCAAAACCACATGCTCATACTTTACCGACATATGTAAAGACATCATGAAAGCTCAAGTACATGTTTCAAGACTTCCGCTACTCTGATATCGTACTTCTTTCTTGAAGTGACAAAGTATTAAAGTAATATCGTACGTCCTCTATAAAGTGACGAAGTGTTAAAGTTAAAGAATTTCAAGAAAGATGGTTACACAAGCTTTCAACAATCAAGAACAGTATGAGCATGTCGGTCCAAAAGTTACAAGATCACAAGAAGGCAAAGATTACAAGATGGTGAAAAGAGATTATGCTTGGTTGATGATCTCAAGAAGCTCAAGATCACATATAAGTCAAGATAAAGATAAAAGCTAAAGCCTAAAAGTCTAAAGTTTGCTACATCAAGATAACAAGACTACGAGCTAAAGATTGAAGACATTCATAGAACGCTAAGCTTAAGTTTTTGTAAATTGGAGTGACCTTCCTTAGGGGGAGATTGTTAGAAATCGAGAAAAGACTCGGTCACTTATAAAAGTGTAATAGTATAGCTCGTAGTATAATATTTGGAACCTTACCAAGCTAACCGGGTCAACATAAGTCATCCTTATGTGATTGGCCATGCAATTGGTATAAATACCCCTCTCCACACCTTGTAGAGGGTTGGTTGTTCATTTGGTTATTCACATAATACATTTTCCTTTTCTTTCTCTCTCTAAGTGCTACAACCCACTTTCTCTCTCTAAACTTTCTATCTTGTCTATTGTTAAGTGATTTGATACATCTACACATCCCCCCTTGGTCTCATCCTATAAACAATCAAACAAACCTAATTTTGAAATAAGCTTATTATGTTGAAGCTTATTTAAACCCTTTGTAAAAATATCAGTTGTTTGTTCAGCTAAACTTATTTTCTGAGTTTTTATAACTCCAGACAAAAAAATTTCTCTTACAAAATGTAAGTCTATCTCAATATGTTTAGTTCTCTCATGAAAAACAGGATTAGTAGCAATCTTAATTGTTGTTTGACTATCACAATACAAACTGACAAGTAAAAAGTTTTCCTAGTTTAGATCTTTTAAAAATTTTAAGACCCAAACAGTATTTGACGTTGCTAAAGACATGGCTCTGTATTCAGCTTTAGTTGTTGACTTAGAAAAGGTGTTTTGTTTTTTGCTTTTCCAAGAAATCAATGAACCATTTAAAAACAGACAGAATCCAGTAACAGATCTTCTAGTAACAAGACACTTGGCCCAGTCAGCATCCACAAAAGTCTCAAGAGAAACTTTGGGACATCTGACAATGTGAACTCCTTTTCCTAGAGATCCCTTCAAGTATCTCAAAACCTTAAGAGCAATCTTAAGATGAGACTTAAGAGGCTTATGCATAAACTAACTAAGGCAGTGTACAGCCTAAGATATATCAGGCCTAGTGTGAGTTAAGTAAATAAGTTTCCCAATTAATTTTTGATATTCAGTTATTCTATCAATTCCTGGATCACTAGCAGTTGGTTCATTAGAAATCTTTAAATTTTGTTCCAGAGGAACAACAAAAGGTTTGCAGGCAAGTGAGCTAAAGTTTGACAAAAGATCAAGACAATATTTCCTTTGACTCAAACCTAATCCTTGATTAGTCTCAATAACCTCAATACCCAAAAAATATTTTAACTTTCCCAAATCTTTTTTCTGAAACTTAGTTTTCAAAAACAATTTAAACTCCTCAATGTGAACCAAACTATTTCCAGTAATAATGATATCATCAACATAAACAAGTAATGCAAGAAACATACCAGAATCAGATTTGTTAAACAAAGAATAATCACTCTTACTTTAAATGAATCTGTTTTCAAGTAAAGCATGAGTAAGCTTAGCATTCCATTGTTTGGGTGCTTGTTTCAACCCATACAAGGACTTATTAAGCTTGCATACCCTTTTATCATTCTTATCAAAGTATCCATCAGGTAAAGACATATAAACAGTTTCAGACAAATCATCATAAAGAAAGGCATTATTGATATCAAGTTGAAACAAAAACCAATTATTTTGCAGAAATAGATTAATTAAACATCTAACAGTAACAAGTTTAACAACAGGATAAAAGGTCTCATTTAAGTCAATGCCCTTTTTTTGATTAAACCCCTTAGCAACAAGTCTAGCCTTATATCTTTCAATTTCACCATCAGACTTTTACTTGATCTTAAACACCCATTTACTACCAATAGCCTTTCTATCACTAGGCAATTCAGTTATTTCCCAAGGATTATTCTCATACAAAGCATCCATCTATTTGTTCATTACATCTACCTAGTGTTGATTACTACTAGCTTCCCAAAAAGTTTTAGGTTTATGATTTTTATTTAATTCAGTTGCAAAACACTTGTTTTCAAAACTTAGTTTAGAGTAGTTAACAAATTTTTCAAGACAAAACTTAACCTTGGAGGACATGACAAATTCATTATACCTCCTTGGTAATGTAGAAACTCTTTCAGACCTTCTCAAAGGCTGATGAACTTGTTCTGTACCCATAAGACTAGGAATATTATTATTAATACCCTCAGAATTGCTAAGTTGTTCTTCAGAGGTTGCAGCCATCTCATCCTCACTAGCAGACCCATTGGAACTATGAAGATACCCCAAATCATTTTTTTTATGGTCAATAGTTGGACTGCTATGATGAGGATGGTTGCTACCATCACATTAAGAACTAACATTATCATTGATATCATCATAGGGTACATCAGGATCACCAATATGAATTTCATTAAAGAAATTAACATGATTGAGACCCTGATTAACATCACTATTAGGTACATAATTATTACCAGTCTTAAAAGGAAACACATTTTCAAAAAAATTTACATCTCTTAAGAAAATAAATTGTTTTCTATCAAGACTAAATAACTTGTACCCTTTTTTAAAACCAGAATAGCCAACAAGAACACACTTCTCTGACCTACTACTAATCTTATCACTACTAGTAAGAATAGTAGCAAAATAGAGATATCCAAAAGATCTTAGGTGATTTAAAGAAGGTTTTTTAGAACAAATAAGTTGATAATGACTTTTCTCATTCAGCACTGAGGTAGGCAATTTGTTAATCAAATAAGTAGCAGTTAGCACACATTCAGACCACAAATTTAAAGCCAATCCCCCCTAAAACATAAGGGATCTAGCAACATTTAACAGATGCCTATGTTTCCTTTCTACAATCCCATTTTGCTATAGCGTATAAGCACAAGATGTTTGATGTATAATTCCTTTTTCTTCACAAAATTTAACAACCTTTTGATTTACAAACTCTGTTCCATTATCACTTCTAAAAGTATTAATAGTATTATTAAACTGATTTTTAATCAAGTTATAAAAGACACAAATGCAATCAAACACCTCATACTTACTTTTTAGCATATAAACCCACACAGCTCTAGAAAAGTCATCAACAACAGTTAAAAAGTATCGGAACCCTTCTCTACTGGCCAATTTATATGGCCCCTAGAGATAAAGATGAACTAATTCACCCAAATTAGTTGATATATGGTCACTTAAAAGAGAAGATTCTCTAGTTTGTTTGGCTTTTTAACAGATTTCACAAACATTTTCCCCATTTGTTTTTTCAAAAACAATATCATTCTTTAAAGCATTCATCACTTGGTCAGAAGGATGACCAAGTCTACAATTCCAAAGAACCTTAGTTAAATTGTAAAATGGTGTAGTTTTCTCAAAAAAACTAAATCATTACCTTGAGTTTCATTAAAATAGTACAACCCATCTTTTTGTTTACCAATCCCCCAGACATTTCATTTCCCTCAAACCCTGAGGTAAAACATAGCAATGTGATTCATCAAAAGCAACAATCAACTTGTTGTCTCTAGTAATTTTGTGAACAAACATAAGACTCACACGGTATTCTAAAACAACAAGTACATCATACAGAGTTATGTCTTTGGTTAATACCATATTCCCAACTTTAGTAATAAGAGCTTTAGTCTCATTGGGATGTGAGACTTTTATTCCAAATTTGGAAATATCAATAACATTAACTAAAAACTTGTCACTGTATGTAAGATGCTGGTTAGCACCATAATCAACAATCAGTCTAGCTGCAACAAGTGCAGCATGAAGCTGACTATTATTACAAAAGAATTTTTTATAATTTTATTAAAACCCTTACTATTGTTGAAACAATACCTGCCATATTGGCATGTTATGTTTTTCAACAGTATTACCAGAGTTTTCCTTAAACAAAGAAATTAGTTTTGAAATCTGTTTATCAAAGAAAGAAGAAGAAGAAGAGGAGTTAGAACCAACAGAGTTATTGTTGACAAATCTCTTCTTAAAATTATAACCATTTTGAGCATTATTATTTGAATCATTTTTCTTTCCAAAGTCAGGAGGATATCTAATAATTTTGAAACATCTGTCAATATTGTATCCATTAAATCCACATTTTTCACAAACAAGAGGAGGACCACCAGTAGGTCTCCTATTCCCAGAAGTAGAAAGTCTAGTCACATTAGAAGGCCTAGCAATGTTACCAGAGGTTTGGGGCCTCTGGGCATTGCTTCTATTACCTACATTATAATTAAATATAGATGATTGAGGCCTCTATGAGGTGCCAGAACTAGAACTGGACACAACTTTGTGAGACTCCTCACTAGAGATGATAGCATATGCATTCCTAACACCAGGCAAGACATCTCTAGATAAAATATTACTTCTAATTTGCATATAACATTCATCAAGCCCCATTAAAAATTGCATTAGCTTCATCAACTGATTATGTTTTTAAAAATCCTCAGTAGCATGACAAGTGCATCTAGGTAACTGAACAAGAGCATCAAACTATTTCCATAAAGCATTTAACCTATAATAATAATCAGGTATAGAATAACCATTTTGGCTTAAATAATTAATTTTATAATGCAGATTAAAAGTCACAGATCCATCTACTTTATCATAGGTTTCTTTTAATTCATCCCAAACCAGTTTAGCCCTTTTTGAAAAAATCTGACCCAAAAACAGTTCCTTAGAAATTGAGTTTAGAATCCACCCCAAAACAATTGCGTTGACTCTATCCCACTGTCTTCCCAATACCTCATATGTATTAGATCTCGTACAAGTAGCATCAATGAAACTAGTTTTATTTTTACCCTCTAAAGCAAGCAGCATAGCACAAGACCATACTTGATAGTTTTCAGTACCCTTAAGTTTCACGGATATAACAATAAAAGCAACATAGTCATTAGGGTGCAAATGCAATGGGTCACTAATATCAAGCTTTTTGATAGTAGGCATATCATGAACAAATTTATCATCATCAGTATAACCATGAACAAACATCTTGACATAAATAAAAACAGATAATCAACTAAAGACAAAAAATAATAATACAGAACTGAATAATTCAGATAGTTCCAAGGCTTCCTTGCCACTTAAGTGGTAGGTCAAGGGCGGGCAGAATTATTCAAAAAACAAGCAATAATAATAATAACCACAGATAATAACCCCTCCACAACTTCACAATAGTGCCTCTACATATCCTCCACCAATCTAAACAAGAATTAAAAGAGAATAAAGGAGAAAGAGTATGAGACGTGTTACAATGCAATCTTATAAACACATTTATTCACTTAGCCAAGGTGTAAATAAGAACCAAAATCTTTTTCCCAATTGATAATACTAGACACCCTGGTTCGATCCAAATAGTCTATATATAATTAAATATATATCATAAATATCTCAAACTAATTATAGTATAGTAAGTATCCCGTTTGATAAGAAAATTGCTTGAGGACAAACAATATTTTATCTCTCGGATGTCGTATCCCGACAAGAGGTGAATTAGAAATCCACGAAAGTATTTTGTTTGATGCTTGAATATCAAATATTTTGAATTTTGATTCTACTTCTAAAAATTAAACAAAAAAGCAACTAAAGGCAAGCAAACAAATAAGGCAATTAAAGATTTAAAGTAAAAACGTTAACGGGAATTCTAAAACTCGACATATAAGCAAATAATACAAATTTTAACCCTACAAACTTAAATTTAATTTTTAAAAATTCTAAATGACAAAAAATAATTTTCAGAAAAAGAATTATATTTTTTTGATTTTTATTTTATTTATTATGAATTAAAAGCAGATTTAATCTAAATTAATTTTTAAAAATAGAAAACTAATTATTAAAATTCTAGAAAAATTGAGAAAAGTACTTTAAGCTATGGAGATTCTAAGAAAAATAAGAACTTGAAAATCGGCTGAACTAATAAGCAGTAAATAAGCTATAAAGTCTAATAAGCTAAAACTACAAATGAAGCATAAGTATTTAAGGGTGTAAGAGGTTGACAAAAAAGTCCCAAGGGCGCGTTTGGTTAAGGAGTGTTGTGTTGAGACGTGTGTGCGCTAAGGGGGAGGTCACAAGTTCAAACCTGTGGCTTCCCTTTTTGAAAAAATAATTTTTTTTTAATTTTCTTTTTGAAACTTTTGAAGAACAGCTAAGAATAAGCACTTTCCTTAAAATGAACTTTTTATGAAACTTATTAATAAGCTAGATTAAGAAGCACAAAAGATGACAGATTTTGAAAACTAAAAGTTAACTAATAAGCAAAACTATTTGATATTTTTAGAGTTGATTAAGCATGTTCAAAGCAAATAAGCTAAAAACCTATAACTACCTAGACCTAAAAAGCAATTGAGACTAGATATTAACTAATTATCTCAGCTGAAAAGCTCAAAAAAGCTAAAAGCAATTCAAACTTAAGCTAGCAGTACTAATGACAAAAGACAGATTTTGAGCTAAATTTAAGACCTACTAAGCACTTAAGAAATGACTTTAAGCTAAAAACTAATAAACTAGACCCCCCTAAAAAGCACTAGGACAGGAAATAAGCACACTATTAAGCCTGAAATAAGCTCAAAAAGCACAGCAGTACTAACCTTGAGTTAGTACTGCTAGGCCAAACAGTTAAGACTTGCTAAGCTTCAATAAGCTCATGAAAAGCCCAAATAGCTATACACAAACAATAAGCTAGACCTAATAAGCTTAAGTGACCAAATTTTAGCACACAAAATAAGCTGATAAGCTTATTAAGACCTCAAACAGTTTGCTTAACTTTTTGTCTTAAAAGGGGAAACACGGCTTTTATCACAACTTTTGACACACAAATAAGCTTCAAAAAGCTTAATCCATACTTTTTTAGCCTAAAACAGATAAAGTTCCATAACCAAATTACCCAAATAAGAAAGAAATTAGAATTTTGAACCACCAAATAAGCTAGAAAAATCTTTTTAGAAAGGTCAGTATATACTGATTACAATCAGTATGTACTGACTTTTGCTTTTGGAAAATGGCTACTTTGAGTCCTAAAATTAAGCTAGAATAAGCTAATACTAAAACTCAAAAAGCAAAAAACAAATCAAGCCTAATACCTAATGAACCTATATTATCAAATTCAGACCTTAAAACAATTTTAATCTTGCTTAAAGTTGCTAATGAAAAAACTAGAGTTTGAAACTATAAGAAAATGAGACTTGAACACAAGTGACCATTGCTCACTTAAACTAAACTAATTCTTCTGCATTTAGACTCAGAACAAGCTTGAAAACAACTCCTAAATGCCATTTAATCAATATCCAATCAAACAAGCTGAAATAACAAGCAATACACCACAGATATAAACCTCACATACAAATAACTTTGAAAAAGAGTCTCAACTCTTAAAAACTTTTGAAAACAGATGTTAAGGCTTATTTTAAGCTTATTAAACTTGGTCTTAAAGGTTTAATAAGACCATAGTAGTTTTAACTAAAGTTAATTATGTTATGCCAAACACCCCTTTAAGATCTTAAAAGCTAAAGCATTTAAAAGTTAAGACAAATTAAGTTCAAGATGGAATAAAAGTATATAAACAATAAGAATAAAGCAAGAAGCACTAATAAGCAGATAGAAAATAGAATATAAGCTAAACAGTTTTTAAGATAAAAATTAGAAAAAGAAGTAGTACCTTTATCCCAGCTAAACAGGGACAAATATACAAGCTCCAACTTGTTTAAAAACAAGTTGGTATTGTCCATAAGCTCATCCATTGCTAGCTTATCATCCAAAAAGAAATCCATAATAAGCAAAGGTATTTAGGGGAGATTTAAAGTGAATGACTAAGCTCAATTTAGCTTTTGAGGGCTAAACTGAGTATAAGATAGCTTAATTGAGCTTATTTAAGTGATAACACTAAACATTGCTTAATAAAAGTTCATTAAGTAAAACAGAATTGAAGAGAACAATTGAAATAAGCTGATAATTTTATTAAAACTCAAACGTTTACAAGCTTTTAAGAGTAAAAATGCATTAAAAAGAACAATAAGATAAAAATTACATTAATAAGCTAAAATTAAGCTAAATCAACTATTTCCTACTCCTAGATAGCCTCTACTATGTGTGAACCCTGCTATTTATAGCTAAAAGGAGGAACTTCTATGCCTCTAAGGAGCGTCCTCAATGCTTGATCATAACCCTTAATTCCAAACCGCCTTAAAACATTTAATCTTGGCCCTTGAATTAATTCCACGTATCATAGCCAATGAGAAAACAAGGGATTGCCAGCGTGGCATTCCTTTGATGTGACAGGTTGTCAGGTTCTAGAAGGAGTGTGAGGTATGGGGTGAGTGGTTATTACCCTGGTTCGTGTGAGGTGAAAAATAAAGGGAAGGGTGAAGATGATGTACAGTAATTTTGAATCGGGTGTATAGGTTTTGACCATTGACTAGGTAAAAGGGGGGTTGACTTGGGCTTATGGTGTTTGGGCCAGAGTAAAGGTTATAGGGTTAATGGGTGTTAAGGGTTATAAGGGTATTGTTAGGTTTAGGACTAACGGTGAAATTCTATAAGGGCTAACGGTGTAATATTATAAGGACTAACGGTGAGAATGTTTTAGGGATTCATTTAGGTTAAAGGTTTAATGGGATTGGATTTGGTTAAGACTCAAGATAAATTCGCCTTCGGCTTCGATTTCTTTTACTCTTTCCATTCCCGTGCTCGGTTTTGTCCGTTTTGCTTTGTTTTTGTCCTTTTGTGCAATATCCGTTACCTGCAAGACACAATTCACAATACAAACGAATACAATGCATTTTTCTGTATTTATTGGTCATTATTGGTCTTTTTAGCTCGTTTTATTAGGTAAAAGGTATGTGTATTTAAACACATACCAAAATCTCCCATACTAAACTATTGCCGTGTCCTCACGCAATGTCATAAATACAAACTTAGAAAACCAACAATTTCAACCCCCTCGAGATTAATTACTTAGAAAAGTAGCTAAGTGTTCATCTAGGGGATTAAGAAATCATTAGTTTTGAAAAGCCCCCATTTTAACCATTTTTATGCATTTATTATTATCATTCATACATATCATAACTACACGGAACAAGAAACACTAAAAGGCGGTTTAGACCACAATTAGTTTGAAATCCTTTCCTAAAGAGACGATATGGTGAGAATAAGGTCCACATTAAGGTTCTAATTTCGCATGATTTAGGGGTTATCCTTTTTATTTCATCCGCAACAACTCAACTACGAGTCCAGAGACGGAGGCTTTATTTAGATAACCCCGGAGTCGAAATTTGGCTTTATACTTATTATTATTGCAACATTATTAAACCTCGGTCCTTTAGAAGGCTGCAACATCGGTTGTGAGCCGGCAAGATGCAGCAAACATATTTCGACCTCGGTAATTTCCTCGACCTTTTAGAAGGCTGCAACATCAGTTGTGAGCCGGCAAGATGCAGCAAACTTTTATCAGTCTCGGATTATTACTATGTGCCTTATTTAGAAGACTGCAACATCGGTTGTGAGCCGGCAAGATGCAGTAAACTTTTATCAACCCACAGTTTTTTTATTATTATTACCTCTACCCTTTAAACGACTACCACATCGGTTGTGATCCGGCAAGAGGTAGTGGTCTTATTTCGGCTTCGGTTTATTATGTAACTTATTATTAGCCAAATTTCAAGTCTTGTGGTCTTTTAACAACTGCCACATCGGTATGCGAGCTGACCATGGTCCAGGAGTCTATTTCCCCACAATACTGACAAAACCTTGATGTGTACCTTACTTTCACCAGAAGGAATCTCTATGAAGTGATTTAAACTAAGAATCGTAAAAACTTAAAGTAACTTTATTTATTCAACAATTATAACGTTTATTAAGTTGATGGGAGCAAAAATCCACAATTAACCTTTATGAGCCTTAAAGAGTTCCAACTACTTTATGTTTAGCATCTAACTTATATAAGACTCTATCAATTCTCGTTCTTCGCAAATTTAAAATCTTTAATAAAAAGATCCGCGGATGCTTAGTCTAATATTACAAGCTTTGCATATTTAAAGTTTATCATGGAAACTTGCAAACTCTTGGCTCTTTAAAGCTAGAATTCGCGTTTTAAAGCTTCTTGTATAAAAGACTAGCAAAAGCTTAAATTTATATAAGTTAAGGGGCAAGCTAGAGTGCAACATGCTCGATCAAGTCAAAATTTATTCCTTAACAAAACATCGTGTCTAAACACTTATTCTATTTTTGAAAAAATTTAAATTTTGGCATATTTTTGCTATTTTTTGTGGAAAAATGGGGTTACGTGAAGACAAGGCAAATGCAAGTAAGATCAAATCGAAAGATCCCCCCCCCATACTAGAACTACACATTGTCCTCAATGTGAGACTGTCACCCCCATACTAATTTCAAGGCATAATCCAAATATTAAGGGGTCTCTACGCAAATCTAAAGCCGTTTATTAATTATGCTAATAGATAAACGCTAAATCAATTAGATCTCAGATATCGGATTCCCAAATATAAGCATGCGAAGGATTGAAGATCGAGTGATGGACAAAACCACAAGCACGAGAATCTTCATAATTCGGGCAAACCTGGACATAAACCACAAAACACGAAACACGAGAAAGGAAGAGGCGAGCCTCCTCACATCACACTTATTATTATACTAATATACTAAGGATAAGCATGGGTTGCCACCCACGAAGCGCTTGTTTTTGTTAACCGAGTCCCTAGCTTGACTCACCCTGAATTTAGTTGTCCTTGGGGAGAAAACTGACCGAAGATTCGGTCATCAATGAAATTTCTCTAAAGATATGATATCTATCGATCATGAAATTATTAGTCAGTGAATGCAGAGATTTTCTTGTGAAAGAGAGAACGCCATCTATAATGAGAATTCCAGGATCGAAAACCTTATTTTCATTTCCGAAGGGAAATGACAGAAAAGTTTCAATCTCAGAAGGATCATTTAAGAGAAGAGAATCTCTGACGATTAAGATAGTAGAAAATTTGTTCAGTGAAAGAATATGAAAACTTTGAGATTGGACTCCTTTGAAAATTAATATTCCAGGATCGAAAATCTTGTCATTATTTCCGGAACGAAATGAGACTAGAAGGTCAATCTCGAAAAATTCCTTAGAAAGAGAGGAGTCATAAGCGGATAAGAGGATAGGAAAATCATTAAGCTCAATACTTGTAGAATCCTTAGTCGAGGATAAATCAAATATATTTTTCTCCACAACACTAGTAAACTCTCCTAGATCGGTCTTGATGTCGTCTAAATATATAGTATATCCCGTTTAGATAAGAAAATTACTCTAGGAAAAATAATAGTCTATCTTCTGAGTATCGTTTCCACGGCGAGAGATGAATTGAAATCCATGTGAATGTCTTGTTTGATGCTTGAATATCAAATATTTTTTGTTTTTAAAAATTATGGTTTTCAATACTAATAATATAATATAAAAACTATAATAAAGCTAAAATAATACTAAAATGGGCATGCTCGCTAAATAACAATAAACGACAATGACAATAAATTAAATAACAATAAACTAAACAACAATCAACGAGCAAATAATAAACGAGCATAATAACAACTAAACTAAGCATAACAATAAGCATAAACGAATAAAGCAACAAATAAACATACTAACTAAGCATGGCAACTAAATGGACAATAATAATAGACATGTTAAAATAAAACTACAATTAATAAAATGGAAATACTCGCTAATCATGGCAACTAAAACTAATAAGCAACAATAATGATATCTTGTCTAAGAAAAACGGCAATACGCATAAACATAATCGCAAAACATTATAACTAAGCTACGAGCGACAAATGAGACCACGATAATAATAAACTAAACTAAATATGGCAACTAAACTAATAAAAAGCATAATGATAAAAGACATTTTAAGCAAAATAATACTACAACTAATTAGAATTAAAAAGAGATAAGATTTAGAAACCGAATGCCGAAACCAAATCGATTATAACCACCCGATCTAATAAACTAGTAAACTAGCTTAATAGACCCTTAAGCTCCACGCCAAAGAGTTGAAACGGAATTGCCATCACAAATAAAACAAACAATATGTTAACTAAAAATGACAATTTACTCTAAATATAACTTATTGTTTTCAAAATTAATTTTCTTACTACCAATATAAAATTTTGAAATGACGAATGGGCTAGGACCAAATCTTAGAAATCAAATCTGATAAAGTAAAACCATTTTATAAAACTTAAATCTTATTAAACTAAATTTATTCTTAAACCATTTGAAAAACAATGAGACACGAATCATAAGCTAACTTTCCATTCAATAAGCTCTCGAAAACTTAAAAGATACTAAAGCTTATAAATAAGCTGATTACCAAATAAACCACAAACTATGAACTATGAACCTGAACCAATGAGCCACAAACTCGAACCGAAAATAAGCTAAACAAACTATCCATAGCATGTTTTTTTTGTTTAGCTGCGACAATAAAAGAAAAACCGAAACTATTCCGAATCGAACCAACACAAGCTACATACTAAATATAAGCTATGAAGATAAGCTACAAGGAATAAGCTATGTGACAAGCCTACTCGCATAAGCTATATGATGAGCTTAATAAGTATAAGATGAAGTACCGAATAAGCTATAAGCTACTCTCATTCAGAAAATAAAGCTACCATAAAATAAGATCTGAAATAAGCTATCGATAAGAACATAAATAAGCTACGAAAGGTAAGAGATAGCAGGAATAAAAGGCTATGAATACAATCATTATATAACCTGGGAAAACTACTCATCTCGATCGAATCATAGCAACAACCAACCACGAACTGTACTTCAAACAAATCAACCACTTTAACAATAATCAATACTCAATCTATTACATAACCTGAAATCAAAGTACTACAACAGTTGCTTTCAAAAAAATAAAATGAAAAGACGAAAAGACGATGTCGATACGCTAGATCTGCTACTACTATTCTCAACTATTTCTAAAACTAAAACTACCACTTTAAACCTACGCTACTAGAAAAAAAAGATAGAGAAAAAAAACAAAAAAAATGAAGATAAGGTCTACTACTGTTGCGTCCTTTTTATTGTTGCGTTTCCTTCAAGCCAAAGTGGGCTTCATTTCAATTTGTTTATTGGGCCGAGTCCTTTATTTGCAATTCATTTTAAGTGGGCTGAGACCACTTCCTTAAGTCATGGGCTGAGATGAGCTTGGCTCTTAACTTTGGTCTTGGGCTGAACATGGATAAAGGGATTGCTGGGACGAGTGTGCTGCTGCTAATGATAACTTTAAGTAAATATGGGTCGGTCCGACCCATATAAATGGTGTCGGGCCGGCCCAATAAAAGATGAAGGCACTGTCGGACTCGGTTTCTCACGCTCTTTCCAATCTCGTGCTCGGTTTTGTTCGGTTTTGCCTTTGTTTTGTCGTTTTCTTGATATCCGTTACCTGCACATACACAAACACAAAAACAAGAATATACATTGTATTTTCCGTACATTTTTAGTCATTTAAGCTCATTTTATTAGGTAAAATGTATGTGTATTTTAACACATACCAACACCTAATGCTATAGGTAGTGGACCAGATTGACTATTTAAAATTGATGCACTAACAAGAACAATGAATTATGAGCCAATTATTGCAGGTACACAGTCTAATGGTTTTGCAGGTGTTCATCGAGGGGAATTAAAGAATCAAGAGTTTAGAAAAGCCCTATTTTTTTTTCATTTTTAAATGATATACACTTATTACTAATATTTTGTATTTTTCCTTTTTCTCATTTTTTTGTACTTTTCTTTTTAAACAACTAACTAACTTATTTGACTTTGGTTATTTTCATAACTGTTAGGGATCATAGAACAAGATGCATTTCGATCCGAGAATGCCCCAAAAAGGATAAATTCATCGTTCCCGCACTTTTACATCATTCCAACCAAGCTTAAACGAAATCACAAATTAAATATCAATTAAGTTGCTATCACACTATATTCTTCAACTTGTGGAAACTTTTCACATCCCGACAATTGTTATATCTTAAGCGACTGTGTTATTATGAATTAACATGGATATCATTTTGCAATATCTATGTTCACGTTCCACCCAAGGAATAATGAGTTGGAAGGCGAGATCATCCCATGTAGCGACTTTCCGTCTCGGCACATCCCAACTTGCGGCTAAGTGACCCAGTTTTGACACCCACAGACACTAGGTATCGGGACTCCTATGACCTTAGGTTTGCAAAAATCCTCTAGGTTTTTCCGTATGCGACAAGCTTATAAAATAGAATAGTCAAAGTTCAAAAGCATATTTAAATTTAACAAAAAGAGATCTATTTATTACTTAATATTAAACATAACATTTATGCAATTGTAACCCTCGACCTTTTAGAAGGCTGCAACATCGGTTGTGAGCCGGCAAGATGCAGCAAACTTTAATCAGTCTCGGATTTTTATTCTTACTATGGGCTTTCTTTAGAAGGCTGTAACATCGGTTGTGAGCCGGCAAGATACAACAAACTTTTATCAGCCCACAGTTTATATTTATTATTATTATTTTTTTTACGATATAGAGAAGACTTTTTTTTGAAAAATTCAAGTATAAGTTTGAACTAAGACTAAAATTTTTGCTATCCACTACATAAAAATTGTTGATTTAAGTTTAATCTCCAAAAATAGCACGTATATTAATCCGGTTAGGAGCTTATGGGAGAAAAATCTACAAATTACACACATGAGCTTTTAAGATTTCCAAATAATCCTTGTTTAGCATCCCACTCATACTTAACTCTATCATTTTTTGTTCTTCGCGAATTTCCGCGAACGCTTAGCCTAAAAGTTAAGGAACAAGCTAGAGCTTAACACGCTCGATCGAGTCAAATTTTATTCTTATTCTACCTAGCAGGAAAGTCAAAATTGTGACAAAACACTTATTTTATTTTTAAATTTTTTTTATTTTTTTCATTTTTTTGAAATTTTGGTGGTAAAAACGGGATTACGCGAAAACAACAGCTGTAGGCATAATCAAATCGATAGATCCCCCCCATACTAGAATTAAACATTGTCCTCAATGTTTCAAGAAGGGTCTCTACGTAAATCCTAAGCCGTTTATTAAGTATGCTTAAAGATAAACGTTAGTCGATAAGATTTGGATATTGGATTTCCCAAATGAAGCTGAGGATTTGAAGCTCGAGTTATCGAAGGACAAAAACCGCGAGCACGAGAGGCTTCAAAAATCCAGAAAAATCCTAGACAATCACAAAAACACAAGCAATCGAGAAAGGAAAGAGGCACACCTCTCACAACAAAACAACACTTATTCATTACTACATAATATAACTACGGATAAGCATGGGGTGCCTCCCACGAAGCGCTTGTTTAGGGTCACTAAGCTTGACCTAATCCCCCCATACTTGAGCTTTGTCAAGGGGGATAAAATGCGGATGACGAACACCCAAATTAGGAGTGTTGTCTCCATGAATCAACATCGGGCTTGTATGATGAAAAAGGTTGGAAGTTTGAAAGCCCTGATTTTGGTTGTAACGGTTTTGGTTATTTCCTTGGTTGTTTTGATTGTTTTGAACGGGAGGAAAACCGGGAGGTCGAATTTGATTAGCAATTGGGGCTCGGTAACCGGACTTTCCTTGATTGAAATTAGCTGCTGCTGCTTGGGAAACATACTCTTGAATATTGTCACGATAAACGTTGCCATCGGTGGTGGGACAATTTCGGTAAGAATGAGTACCACCACAAGTAACACAACTTTCCTCAACCGCTTTGACGGGAGTGGGAGCTTGGGTTTGGTTTTTCTTTTCGAGAAGTAAAGCTTTCACCATATCTTTAAGTTCAGCAACATCGGGAGAAATACCGGGGGTAGAAGTTCTCAAACTCACTTTTGCAACAACTGGTTTGTTACGTGAATTGCGAACTTTGGATTTGCTTTCAATGATTCTTAGACAATCACGAGGCATTTTATCCAAAAAGTTACCACTCGCGGTGGAATTCAATGAATCTTGATCATTAGAGTTCAAAGCATTATAGAAAGTATCGAGTTGATGCAACTCCGAAAATCCATGATGTGGGCATGCTCGAAGAAGATCATTAATTAAATCTGGTCCCATGCCTGTAGAAAGTTTCATCAAATTCTTTGTTGAAATTAGTGATTTCATTTCAAAGATTTGTTGTTTTATCAGGAGGGAAAAATTTGTTGATTAATTTTGAAACAAGATCATCCCATGTGAGAATCGATAGAGGGGGTTCTTTTTCTAGCCAAATCCGGGCTGCACCCTCGAGAGAAAATGGGAAAAGCATAAGCTTTACCGACGTACTCGGGACGTTCGGGAACTTCATCGTAGAAGTGATCTTGTTGAAATAACAGATGTGAGCATGAGGGTCTTCTTTGTCATGTCCGAAGAATTGTTTGTTTTGAACGAGGGTAAGCAAATCGTGCTTAAGCTCAAAGTTATCCGCGGTGATTTCGGGCACAAGTTGGCATCCTGTATCCACAGTGGGTGCTTCGGAGCAATTTGAGCCATAGTCCGTTTTCTCTCCATTGTAACTACGGAATAGTTCACAAAGATTTGATTGGGTTCAACAAAGTTCGGATTGTTGTTGTTGTTGACGGTTAGAATTACGAGATTGAGAACGAGTGCGCATGCACTAAAATGTAAAAAGAAAATTTATACTATTTTTTTTTTGTGTTTTAACAATGAATTTTAAATACGGACAATGAGATAATCAACAAGCTTCTCGGTAACTCTTCAAAAGAAAAACGCACAAAAGAGTTTGTTTAACTTTCGAAGGTGAGCCGTACGTCGCAAGAGACACAAAAGGTAAGTTTTTGATCTTTGGTTCGGGAACTTATTGATGGATAATACTTCAATTGAAAGTATTATTTGTTGGTGTTCTTTTACCAACTTGGTGAATTTTTTTTTCTTTTTATGGATAATGTTTTTATGTTTTTGGTTTTTCTTTTTTTTTAGATTTTTGGTTTTATATTTTAATTATACTAATAAAAGAAAATGAAAAATATTTTTGTATTTTTTATATGAAAATAAACAAAATAACTTCTCTTGGAAGGATCTTCAAACAAAAATTTTCAAACGGCTTCAACAATCGTAGACAATCCTCCCCGGCAGCGGCGCCAAAAACTTGATCACTTCTGACTACACTCTTTAATATATAGTAAATATATATAAAATATACTTATAAATATATAAAAAGAAGGGTAGGAATCAAAAGATCTCAGTTATAGTAATCCGGAAGTATGATTCCCGGGTCGTTATCCCCGATGAGGAAAGCAATTGAAAGTCGAGAGTCGTTTTGAGAATCGATGTTTGAATGGGATAAGATTGATATTGTTTTTCTAAAACTACAAGAAAAATAAGGCAAAAACTTAAAAATACTTAAGGAAAAACAAATTTTAGCTAAAAACGTAAAACGGAAACCCTAAACTGTGACTAAAAACCCTAAATTTCCAAAAATAAACTTAAAATGAATTTTTCACTTTTAATAGACTCTAATTAACTAAAAAGTAAGATTAAAGAAAACTAGAATGAAAACGGAGTTGATTTGAGCTTAAAAACACGAAAAACGTGAACGGGAATGAATCCCGTTCTTTAAAAAGTGAAATTTTGCAAATTAAACCCTACGGAAGCAAAACTATTTTTCCTAGGAACTATATGATAAAAGAAAATTTTCTAAAAAAGAATTATATTTTTTTGACTTTTTTATAATTTTTTTATGAATTAAAAACGATTTTAAAGAAAATTAAATATAAAAAATACTAAACGTTTTATAAAAATTCTGAAAAAATTATAAAAAATAGCTTGAACAACGAGGAATCTAAGAAAAATAAGTCAGGAAACACAGCTTATCAAATAAGCTGTGAAATAAGCTAAAACATCTTATTGTACTATAAGGGTAAAATGTGTATAATAATTAACTAAATGGAGATCCTAACGGATGAGCTAATGTAGCACAATGGTTAAGGGTGTGAGGGTTAAAATGCTTGGTGAGGGTGGTAGAGGTCCCGTGTTTGAGCCTTGCTCACCCGGGGTTTGCCACTATCCCAAGTGTTTTTATTTTTGCCATTTTTTATAACTTTTTAGAAGACTTGAAAATAAGCACTTTTTACAAAGCAACCTTTTTTATAAACCTCAAATAAGCACAGAAATAAGCTGAATAAGACAGAAATAACCCAAACTACACTAAACCACTTAAATGCTAACTGTTGTCATTTTTAAACTCAAATAAGCAAACCAAAAAGAGAATAAGCTCAAACATATTATAAGCTATTTATAAAAAGCACTTAAGAACAACAATAAGCAAGCCAATAAGCTTAGAATGAGCTTTTGAGCTTAGCAGTACTAACTTTTAAGTTAGTACTGTTAGTTCAAATTAAGGCTGTTTGGCTTTATAAAAGGCAAATAAGCACAATTAAATAAAAAAAATAAGCAAAGGCAGACACTCAACCACATCTAATAAGCACTTAAGAACAAAAATAAGCAAGCACAATAAGCTAAAAAGGCTTAAAACATTTAAAATTCACACTAGAAGGCAAATAAGCTCAAATAAGCAAATGGTAAAACCCAATAAGCTAAAATAGGCTTATACTAACCTAATAAGCTAAGCTAAACCTAAATAAGCAATTACAATAAGCAGATAAGCTAAAATAAAGAAATAAGCACTCAAGGTGTAAACTGTTAACCAAACAGTCCCTAAGGGGAACTTTGAGCTTAATTTCCTATAAGCTAATGGATCTTTATGACTTTCTAACTTATACCATCTTAAACCTTAACCAAAAAGCCACATAGAACAGCTTTTAAAATCATTTCAAAAATCAATTACTCAATGAAAAAGTGGCTTGAAAACAGCTTATTGTACTTAGAACACTTAGTAACTCTTGGTTTTGAAAATGAACAATGCAGATTTTTAAGGCTAAAAACATATATCAAAATAAGCTAATTATTGAAAAACAAGCTTAAACTAATGTAGAGTAACCTATAAGCTACTTGTAAACCTAATTTGAAAAGCTAAAAAAATACTTTTACCTACTGAAAATTAAGATTAAAAATGGCTATTTTTTGTTTTTCTTATCTGATGCAATTGACACTTTAACTCTAAAACTTTGAAATAACTAGTGCAGACCTACAATCTAATTTCCAACATCTATAAATCATACAACTAAGAGTAAATAAAGCAAAACTAACATTTAAAACAGACTTGAGCCTAAGATGTTAATGAAACTGATAAGAACTTATCAAATTCAACCTAGCAACTGTCAACTTAAGGAAAACTAGACTAAACCTATTTAAACTTATTAATTCTACTCTTATAATCTTAAATAAGTGGTTTAAAGTGAACTTAAAGGACTAAATGGCCTCAAGCAGTACTAACTCAAGTTAGTACTGCTTGACCCAAACACTCCTTTAAGTTGTCCAAAGTCATTTTAAGCTTATAATTTTGAGATTTAAATAGTAAAATTCAATTACCAGATAATAATAAGCTTATAACAAACCTAATGAACATGTTTCAACAATCAAATAAGGAAAATCAGTAAGCTAACAACTAATGCTAATATTTATGGTTTTTAACAGTTTTATATAAAAAAATGAAAACTAAGATCTAAACAAACAATTGAACTAAATAAGCATTAAACACGAATAATAAGCAATTATAAACTAATCTAAACTAAAATAAGCAAATAATAAGCAGTATGAAACATATTAAAGCTAATAGTGTAAATTTAAGCTTAAATGTAAAGAAGAAACTTACAGGAGCCTTTGCTCTAAACAAGAATAAGAATAAGCTCAAGTGAGCTATCAACAAGCTCTAGCTTATCACAAGGTTAAGCTAGTAAAGTCCAATAAGCTCTTCCAAGGTAAGCTTATCATCCAAAGCAACCAAATCCATCCATAGCATAGGTATTAAACTGATTTTAGATTTTAGTAAGGTTAATGACTGAATTTAATTCAATCTAAGCTTAGAGACTTAGATGAGCTTGAGATGAGCTTATTAGAAGCTTATGAAATAGTAACATCTTATTAAACCATATTTTTGCATAAAAGTAGATTTATGAAAAGACAATTGCATAAAATAGAAAACTTTGAATTCTTCTTGATAAAAAAAGCTGAGTACAAGTTGAAATAGAGATTAAAATAAGCTAAACATTACTTTTAAAAAGAAAATTACAATTTAAAAGCTAATAAAACTTAAAACTATCACGCTTGTGAGTGAGGAAAGCCTTGTATTTATAGGCCTGCAGAGAAGGATCTAGACCTCTACACACGATCCTCTTCATATGATCTCATCCCTTGAATCTTTGCTAATCATTGGATCTATCTTATGGCCGTTGGATTGATATTTGTCACACGGATTGCCAACGTGGAATTCCGTGTGTCAGAGCCTTTTGTGCTTCTTTTATACTAGATTTAGTGCAAAATCTCAATCATTGGTGTGTTTTTAATTGCCCGCGTATCCTTCCTTGTGGTGTCTTAGCCAATGGGAGCTCTTTATGACGTATAACTCTGCCACATCGTACCTTGTCACTTGAATTGTTGAGCCACGTCCTCAATTTGGATTTACCCCATGATTTTGACGTGAGGTTAAACTGAAGAAGACAGTGAATAGTAAGAACGGACTTTCCTGCTTTTTTCTATTTATATCTTTGTTTGACCCATGGTGTGTGTGGGTTTGACTTGGGCTCGGGTGTTTTGATTTTGGGATTGGGTTATTTGAAAGGGTAACGGGTTAATGGTTTTGGTTATTATAAAGAGATAACGACCGTTATCTCCTACGTATAAAAAAGATAACAGTGTTAGGGTTTTTAGGGCTTTTGTGTAATATGATTTAACTTTGAGGACTGATTTGGTATTTTTGAGGATTTTGTCTTCTTGTGATTGACCAATGTTGACCAAGGATTGACTATGTTGACCATTGATAAATACTTCCAGCTCTTTTGCACTCTTTCCGTTCCCGTGTCTGTGTTTGTCCGGCTTTGACCGTTTTCTTGTAATTTTTGCATTATCCGTACCTACATATTCATAAACAACAAAATACACAAATACAAGTATAATTTTGCACATTTTGATCATTTAAGGGTCATTTTGGATATAATAAAGATATGTGATTTCTCACATATCAGGTCTACAGATCAAAATAGAAATAATCATACTCCGGTGGAGATATGATGTGAGCGAGTTCATTGGCGAACTCCTCATGATAAAAGTCACTCCTATCGGCAGGAGGAAGCGGATCAATCGAAAGATCAAAGATAAACGAATCATATTCAGGAAGAGAGAAATCAAAATGAGAATTGGTACTGCCACTACTCTTCTCTTCAATATGATCGTCATCAAAATAGAATGCACCATAATCTGGAAGAGAATAATCAGAATGAGTAGTGGTACTGCCACTACTCTTCTCTTCCATACAAAGCAAAATGTTTCATAATCAGGTGAAGAATCATCAATATGAGAAAGAAGGGTGTCGGTCTCCTCCACGAGAGAGTCACTATACCCGGTGGGAGTAGGAGATAGAGAGGGAGACTCGACCACAGAATCCGAAGAAAGAGTAAGGTTGCCACTCAAAGAATGAATTGGTTTCTGAATATCTAACACTTCAAAAGGTTCATCCTCATCACTCTCATCAGAGTCTGGATAATAAACGGTGTTAGGATGACCTGGTCCTGGATTATATTGAACACTTTGAATTGTGTATCCAGTTTGTTTTCTAAGGACCTCAACTCGTTCTCTTGAAGCAAAAGTAGTCTTAGAATAATGAGCACTCATATCAGTGGTAGTGTTATAATACACTTCGGCATCCCACTTAAAATGATGTTGTGTCATATTCTTGATCAAATCATATGCCTCTTTAGGAGTCTTCCGCATGAAATTACCGCCGGCAGCCACCATAAATCTTTCTTGGTCAATCATCGTAATTCCATTGTAAAAAGTAAGGATTTGATTAAGAAGCAAAATTCTATGGTTAGGACATTTCCGCAAACAAGATTTAAATCTTTCCCAAGCTTCAAATACTGATTCGATAGGCAATTGTCGGAAATTAAGAATTTATTCCCTAAGTTGCACCGTTCTAGAATATGGAAAGTATTTTGAAAGAAACTTGATGAACATCTCTTCCCAAGTATGAATAGAATGAGTTTGAGAGTATAAAACCAAGATTCAGCTTCGTGGGTTAAAGAGAAAGGAAAAAGATTTAGATTGATGATGTCTTGAGAAATTCCATTTTGCTTGATGAATTAGATGATAGATAAATACATATCTAGGTGCGCATTTGCATTTTCATCTTTAAATCCATGAAATTGATAATTATGCCAAAGCAGATGAACCATATGATTTTTCAATACAAAATCGATTCCCGGAACGGTTGTCGCGAACGATCGGTCCTCCTCTACCTATAAGTGACGGTCGATAAAAATCCTCCATTGTCCGAGGATCATGGGAATGAGAGGAAGAAAAAAGCATCGTGAAGAATTAAACAATATGAGAAGAAAAAGAGAGAAGAATTAAACGCTTGAGAGGATAACGAAGAATTTTTTAGGATTTTTATTATATATAAAAGAAAGGAAGAATAAAATAAAATGAAAAATACTTTTTTTTATTTTTATAAAGATAAAAAAAATATTTTTGGTATTTTTTATTTATTTATTTATTTATATTTATTTATTATTTTTTTATATATATATAAGAGAAAATAAAATAGAATTGGAAAATATTTTTGGATTCTTGTAAAGTAATAAAATAAAATATTTTTGGTATTTTTAAATTTTTTATATAAAAGAAAATAAAATAGAAATAGAAAATATTTTTTTTGAATTTTTTTGAATTTTTTTTTATAAGTACGAAAATAAACTTTCCGAAGAAATGGACTTCAAGGCACTAACATCAAACACCACGTGTCAATCGTACACCTCTCCCCGGCAACGGCGCCAAAAATTTGGTTCGATCCAAATAGTCTATATATAATTAAATATATATCCTAAATATCTCAAACTAATTATAGTATAGTAAGTATCCCGTTTGATAAGAAAATTGCTTGAGGACAAACAATATTTTATCTCCCGGATGTCGTATCCCGACAAAAGGTGAATTTGAAATCCACGAAAGTATTTTGTTTGATGCTTGAATATCAAATATTTTGAATTTTGATTCTACTTCTAAAAATTAAACACAAAAGCAACTAAAGGTAAGCAAACAAATAAGGCAATTAAAGATTTAAAGTAAAAACGTTAACGGGAATTCTAAAACGCGACATATAAGCAAATAATACAAATTTTAACCCTATAAACTTAAATTTAATTTTTAAAAATCCTAAATGACTAAAAATAATTTTCAGAAAAAGAATTATATTTTTTTGATTTTTATTTTATTTATTATGAATTAAAAGCAGATTTAATCTAAATTAATTTTTAAAAATAGAAAACTAATTATTAAAATTCTAGAAAAATTGGGAAAAGTACTTTAAGCTATGGAGATTCTAAGAAAAATAAGAACTTGAAAATCGGCTGAACTAATAAGCAGTAAATAAGCTATAAAGCCTAATAAGCTGAAACTACAAATGAAGCATAAGTATTTAAGGGTGTAAGAGGTAGACAGAAAAGTCCCAAGGGCGCGTTTGGTTAAGGAGTGTTGTGTTGAGACGTGTGTGTGCTAAGGGGGAGGCCACAGGTTCGAACCTGTGGCTTCCCTTTTTGAAAAAATATTTTTTTTAATTTTCTTTTTGAAACTTTTGAAGAACAGCTAAGAATAAGCACTTTCCATAAAATGAACTTTTTATGAAACTTATTAATAAGCTAGATTAAGCATCACTAAAGATGACAGATTTTGAAAACTAATAAGCAAAACTATTTGATATTTTTAGACTTGATTATGCAAGTTCAAAGCAAATAAGCTGAAAACCTATAACTACCTAGACCTAAAAAGAAATTGAGACTATATATTAACTAATTATCTCAGGTGAAAAGCTTAGAAAAGCTAAAAGCAATTCAAACTTAAGATATCAGAACTAATGACAAAAGATAGATTTTAGGCTAAATTTAAGACCTACTAAGCACTTAAGAAATGACTTTAAGCTGAAAACTAATAAACTAGACCTCCCTAAAAAGTACTAAGACAGGAAATAAGCACACTATTAAGCCTAAAATAAGCTCAAAAAGCACAGCAGTACTAACCTTGAGTTAGTACTCTTAGGCCAAACAGTTAAGACTTGTTAAGCTTCAATAAGCTCATGAAAAGCCTAAATAGCTATACATAAACAATAAGCTAGACCTAATAAGCTTAAGTGACCAAATTTTAGCACACAAAATAAGCTGATAAGCTTATTAAGACCTCAAACAGTTTGCTCAACTTTTTGACTTAAAAGGGGAAACACAGCTTTTATCACAACTTTTGACACACAAATAAGCTTCAAAAAGCTTAATCCATACTTTAAAAACCTAAAACAGATAAAGTTCCATAACCAAATTACCCAAATAAGCAAGAAATTAGAATTTTGAACCACCAAATAAGCTATAAAAAGCTTTTTAGAAAGGTCGGTATATACTGATTACAATCAGTATGTACAGACTTTTGCTTTTGGAAAATGGCTACTTTGAGTCCTAAAATTAAGCTAGAATAAGCTAATGCTAAAACTCAAAAAGCAAAAACAGATCAAGCCTAATACCTAATGAACCTATATTATCAAATTCAGACCTTAAAACAATTTTAATCTTGCCTAAAGTTGTTAATGAAAAAACTAGAGTTGAAACTATGACAAAATAAGACTTGAACATAAGTGACCATTGCTCACTTAAATTAAACTAATTCTTCTGCATTTAGACTCAAAACAAGCTTGAAAACAACTCCTAAATGCCATTTAATCAATATCCAATCAAACAAGCTGAAATAACAAGCAATACACCATAGATTTAAACCTCACATACAAATAACTTTGAAAAAAAGTCTCAACTCTTAAAAACTTTTGAAAACAGATGTTAAGTCTTATTTTGAGCTTACTAAACTTGGTCTTAAAGGTTTAATAAGACCATAGCAGTTTTAACTAAAGTTAATTATGTTATGCCAAACACCCCTTTAAGATCTTAAAAGCTAAATTAAGCTTAAAACAGTATCCATAAAGCATTTAAAAGTTAAGACAGATTAAGTTCAAGATGGAATAAGAGTATATAAACAATAAGAACAAAGCAAGAAGCACTAATAAGCAGATAGAAAACAGAATATAAGCTAAACAGTTTTTAAGATACAAATTAGAAAAAGAAGTAGTACCTATGTCCTAGCTAAACACGGACAAATAAGCTCTTAAGGAGCTGGTCTACAAGCTCTAGCTTGTTTAAAAACAAGTTGGTATTGTTCATAAGCTCATCCATTGCTAGCTTATCATCTAAAAAGCAATCCATAATAAGCAAAGGTATTTAGGGGAGATTTAAAGTGAATGACTAAGCTCAGTTTAGCTTTTGAGGGCTAAACTGAGTATAAGATAGCTTAATTGAGCTTATTTAAGTGATAACACTAAACATTGCTTAATAAAAGTTCATTAAGTAAAACAGAATTGAAGAGAACAATTGAAATAAGCTGATAATTTTATTAAAACTCAAACGTTTACAAGCTTTTAAGAGTAAAAATGCATTAAAAAGAACAATAAGATAAAAATTACATTAATAAGCTAAAATTAAGCTAAATCTACTATTTCCTACTCCTAGATAGCCTCTACTGTGTGTGAACTCTGCTATTTATAGCTGAAAGGAGGATCTTCTAGGCCTCTAAGGAGCGTCCTCAATGCTTGATCATAACCCTTGATTCCAAACCGCCTTAAAACATTTGATCTTGGCCCTTGAATTGATTCCACGTATCATAGCCAATAAGAAAACAAAGGATTGCCAGCGTGGCATTCCTTTGATGTGACAGGTTTTCAGGTTCTAGAAGGAGTATGAGGTGTGGGGTGAGTGGTTATTACCTGGTTCGTGTGAGGTGAAAAATAGAGGGAAGGGTGAAGATGATGTACAGTAATTTTAAATTGGGTGTATACGTTTTGACCATTAACAGGGTAAAAGTGGGATTGACTTGGGCTTATGGTGTTTGGGCCAGAGTAAAGGTTATAGGGTTAACGGGTGTTAAGGGTTATAAGGATGTTGTTAGGTTTAGGACTAACAGTGAAATTCTATAAGGACTAACGGTTTAATATTATAAGGACTAACGGTGAGAAGGTTTTAAGGTTTCATTTAGGTTAAAGGTTTAATGGGATTGGATTTGGTTAAGACTCGAGATGTGGGATTTGAAGGTAAAAGGTACCGACGTGATAGGCTACAACCAACGTTTTCAGGAACATGCATTGATGTGTGTTAGAATGTTTCCTGAAGAATCTGATAAGGTCGAAAAGTATGTCGGTGGTCTTCCCGACATGCTACATGGGAGTGTAGTGGCGTCTAAGCCAAAGACAACGCAGGACGCAATTGAAATTGCAACTGAGCTGATGGCTAAGAAAATCCGTACATTGGCTGAACGCCAAGCTGAAAACAAGAGGAAATTTGATAACAATGACCAAGCTCAACAACAATTTCCCTAGAGGTAGAATGTGGCTCAAGATTATGCCGTTGGGACTGGTGAAAGGAAGGAGTATGTTGGAACTCTACCATTGTGCAACAAGTGCATGTTTCATCACAATGGCCAGTGCACTGTAAAGTGCGTAAACTGCAAGAAAGTTGGTCACTTGACCTGGGACTGTAGGAGTCCTGCTGCTACTAACAATCAAAGAAACCTCACTTGCTACGAATGTGGGAATCCAAGGCACTACAGGAGTGATTGCCTGGAGCTAAAGAACCAGGACCATGGAAACCAGGCTGAAGATACTGGAGCACGTGGATTGGTGCATGCCTTAGGAGGAGGAGAAACCGATCTCAAGACCTTCAAAGCCATAGAGACATATACAGTGCTTGAGACTTTTACCGTATAAAAAATTCGTCGGTTGTATTTCCTCTTAATTTCCATTGTGATTGTTTAATGATTTCAAGATTAATCTATCAAATCATGTATTTCGTCAAGTTTACTTTAATTCTCGACTTCACTATATAAGCCACTGCCCACAATGTATCAGAAAACAATGACGCTATTTTGAACCGAAAATGAGCAATCATGTCGTTAAGTCCTTAATTATACATGGCCTGATCAACTATGTATAATTCAGGAAGGACCATGTCATGCTAAGAGTAGTCACCTTAAAACTTCTTGTCAAGAAACAATTTCCTATTTATATCAAGTTCTGCGTGCGTATTCATAAAATGTATCTATCATAAAGAACCAAACAAACATCAATAATATACTAAGATAAAATCATATAGTATCCTTTCAATAAAGTCGACGTCATCTTATACCAAATCCTAAGCCAAGAAACCGAGACACGTCACTAATTCACCCTAGGACAATTCGCTATCAAACTTGCTCGACAAAAGAGTTATGCCGATGTGAGACGTAAGCCTTTATAATTTCAAGTTGACAACTGAGTTATGCTTAAGGTATCACCTTAGAAAGGAGAAGTACGCTTTGGTAAACGGGGGAAGTTAAACCCCAGGTATGTTGGACCATCCAAGGTGATGGAAAAGGTTGGATCCGTTGCTTACAAGCTTGAGTTTCCTCAAGAGTTGAGCAAGGTTCACAATACGTTTCACGTATCCAACTTGAAGAAGTGTTATTCTGACAAACCATTAGCCATTTCGTTGGAGGGACGCCGCATTGATGACAAGCTTTATTTTATCAAGGAACGATCGAGAAGTCAAACGGTTGAAGCAAAACCGTATCATAATTGTCGAGGTTCGATGGAACTCTAAGAGAGGTCCTGAGTTCACATGGGAATGAGAAGATCAATTCCGGAAGAAATATCCACACCTCTTCACAAAGACCGCATTGTCGTCAAGTGCCGCGATAAAATGCGTTTAGGGATACCCGGAACCACCAAAACTTATCTACGCTTCAACAAATACCCATTTTTATGCCCAATGCTCAAAGTTTTATAAAAATTCACCTATGTTACTCTTGGTAGCTGATTTGTACATAAAGGGAACCAACTAAATACTAAATGTTACAAGTTATTTACTTTTATATTTAAACTACAACTACAAGTGTTCAAGTAATGCAAGTATTATACCACAAAATATCAGACTTTCCTAGCCCTTTCCCCCCTTAAATTTTGGTTGTAGTATAGTCCTAAGGGGACATTGAGCTCAAAAAAACCTTACAAAGTCTTGTACAAACTCTTCTCATTAAACATTAGGAGTACATGACTAGAAATTGACCAAAAACTTCCTTAATTCCCTCCCATTGTCTCTTTAAACCTTGACCACTTCTAATAGAAGTCTTGACTAGTCTTTGAAGTATATAAGTCAAGTGCTAGTAAGAGAACACATACACACTCATTTCTTAAGGTGAAAACAACACATACACTCTCTTTTGCCCTTTCTAAACCCACGGCCAAACCACAAGAACCATATACAATCCATAAAATTTTATTTACCACACATTTAAGTATTCCTACATCATATCTAAGATATCTTAAGG